>OFHS01001548.1:0-26903 GCA_900245855.1 Calvadosia cruxmelitensis
TGATTTAGACCCTATAAAAAGGCAATGTGCCGCAAGCGCGCAAAATATATGGTCTGCTTCAGACCATATTAAGTGACGCGCTGTCATCGCGTCAATTATAGGGCCTGATTTAGACCATATAAAACCGTCACCTTGCTTTTACACCCTATATAATGAAACAGACTTTTGTCCGCTATGGCACCCCATAGGAATGCCTGGTCATTCACTGACACCTGGTCTATACAAACACATATATAAGCTCTCGCTTCTGCTTCATGTCTCTGCCAACGGCAGTGCAATACGGTCCACAAAGATCCATCACTCAAGTAACCGTTCCACAACGCTATCAAATCAGCTACACAGCAAGTGAATTAACCAACGTCAGTATTATGAAGAGAGATTCAACCGTTGGGATAAATAATGACGTGACGTTTGTGGGAATCTTTCTTCTTCTTCTTCTTTCCTCCTCCTCGATATCGAGTACAGAATTTCCACAGATTTATATATATATATATTACATACAACTATTTACAACTATTTACAATGAGTGATGCTAGAGGCGACGGTTGTGAGCTTTGTGGGAATCACACACACAGACACACACGGGTGTCATACCAGGTGGTTGTCACACTTACTGATGACCCATGGATGTTACCAAACGAGGATGACGGTGACTGCATCATATATCGCACATTTGAATCTTTGATCTGAATTTGCAATTGACTCTAGACAGACAACAATAACACATTCAGTGACATCAGATCTCCAGCTGCTTAATGGTTAAGACTGACAAAGGCCTACTTCATTCAGTCATTATGGTAAATACCATGGCTATGCATGTGCAACTCCTTGGTCATTAGTTTAACCCTTGTCCTGCTATTGACGTGTATACACGTTTTCAAAACAGGTCAAAAATAGCAACACATAACCAATCAGATAGTTAGTCCTAAGCAAGCAACCAATCAGCAATTGGTGCAGCGACTTCAAGTCTTCATTCAAATAGTTCTACGAGCAGGACTGGGGTTAATCCCTTACAGTTGCAGTCTAGTCTCCCTGTGATTATATTATTGCTTTTGCAGGCCTAGGTTTAATGCTCAACGCCTTTTCGTGCGTTTGCTGCTTCTAGTCTGAGTTTGAGACTTGTGGTGTAGAATCTATGCCATATTTCATCACCCATCACCCAAGGGTGTGTCCAGGGGCGGATCCAGCCTAGAATCTGAGGGGTGCTCAGACTGCACGCCCTGGATCCGCCCCTGGGTGTGTCTGTCATAATATTCCATCCCTAACATCTTAATCTCTACATATCTCTTGTGTCATTTAGTTTATCCAAAGGAGGCAATTGCTGAAGCTTCACCGCGCCATGACGAAAGCGATTTCTTGCATTGATGATGTGCAATATAAAGATGAAATAAGAGGTTGTGCGCAAATAATACGAATTCCAAAATTTTTACTATTTTTACCTACCTTTGAAAGAAGGCAAGCCGAAAACTTTCCATCTTCAGGAAAATTAACTGAAAGCTCCTGTTTCAGCAAGGTTGATGTCATTTCAATACTTCCATATTCTGTTGGCTGACCTGACGCACAGTAGCGGAAGAGAAAGGGTGACATGCTGAGTTAATGCCAGTGCATCGCTACACTTGCCAAATGACCTCGTCAATTAACCTGTTCTTTTTATCTTGAGACGCCTTTTGCTTACCGAGTTGGCAATGCGACAGCCACACGTCATTGGAAGCTCCATGGCTGTCATGATAAGATCTGACAAAAAGAATGGTTAATGTCGATCATCTGGCTAATTAGTTTCCGTGCTAGGATGGAAACATTTGTAAAGAAACCACCACTTAATGCAATTCTAGATATCATAATCATGAAGACAATTGCCCTTCGTCAATTAGGTATATGCTCTACAGAGCCTGCACTGTGATTTCACTAAATCGAACCAGAAAATTTCACTAAATCGATTCAAACACAAAAGTATTCCCACTGTGTTATGTCATTTCTTATTTAGAAGTTCTGGTAAATTTATGTGAATACCTCATTTAATGCAGATGTACTAAAATTACAATTTATATGGATGCTTTGTTGCATTCATAAATACAATGCTCAGTATCAGTTGAACCCAGACATTTGAAGCCTAGCAGTGGTCGTGAAAGGTTACAGCCTTGGTCATACAACCAGAATATTCGTATTTGCACGGTGCAGAAAAAA
Organism: Calvadosia cruxmelitensis; assembly: GCA_900245855.1. Lineage (NCBI taxonomy): Eukaryota > Metazoa > Cnidaria > Staurozoa > Stauromedusae > Kishinouyeidae > Calvadosia > Calvadosia cruxmelitensis. Next base: position 2,185 of record OFHS01001548.1, read on the forward strand.
CTTCCAAAATATTCTGCGTGTTTGAATTCTCATTAATGTGACTATAATGCGGGGTCCAGCAACGGATAGCTTCAATAATGTGGGTGTTACAGTACGGATAATGCCGATACCGCTATTGGGCAGAGTTGAATGTATTTGTGATTCATCTGGGTCAGTTTGCAGAGTATGGCACAGCTGCCCCCGAGATCTCTATTTTGCCAGCAATATGGCGCCCCTGGTGTAGGTCAAAAATGTTTGGCAACTGAAGACAAAATAGGGCATCCGTCGTATGATAATTATTTTGCAGTTTATTTTGATTAACTTATTTGATTTTCGCCCCTGAATGATATTTTGTTGCAATTGCGTCCCTGCCCCTGAACATTTTGGGCCCTGCTGCCCCCCTTACTGGAAAGTTCGTTTTTCGTACGCCGAAGATTACGCCAGGGAGTGTTTTCCCAAGCTGAAATCACGCCAAAATCTGGGATTTTTAACAGTGTTCAGTACCCACTTCTCAAGATTCGGTGGCTTGCGCCACGCCAATTACCAAATTACAGGCAAGCTCCACGCCGAAGATCTTCGTCGTAACCTACAAACTTTCCAGTAGGGCTGCCCCCGAGATCTCGGCCAGAAGTGCCATCTCTGCAAACTGGTATCTGGGCCTACAGTAGGCCTATTATGTGTCACATTATATTCTATGTTGCCTTTCCATCAAGCTGCAGCAGTTTAGCAAAGGAGACTAGCAGCCAATTGTTTCTCCACAAACTCCGATGGCGTGGTCAATAGTGGGCGTGGCACAAATAAACAAAGTTTAATTTAGTCAAGGACTCAAGGCCATTGGCATTCAGTTACTCTCAAAAGCGTGAATACGGCGAAATTGCTTTAATTTGCTCACCAAAAACCAGGTTTAACCAGACAACCCAATCAACATGAAGTCATTAGGCTAACGAACAATCACCTGTGAGAGTTCCAATCGCTTTGGATGCAAACCTTTGGGATTGTTTCATCTTTAATCTCCATTACGGCAAGCTTCACGGGCAGACACAAGGAAATGTATCATTAGCAGCAATCAAAACATGACAATCTGCCTAATGCCACGATCATAGATTAGGCATCAGTTGCACTGAGTGACTGATAGTCTGAGACTGCAGACTTGCAAGCACCATCAACTGAAGATAGGCAGTCATTATGCACGCCAGGTTGAGGCAGCTACAAAATGCTAGCCATTTTGCTGAGTGCGTCGTCTGTTCAAAACAAGCAAGTGTCAGTGGTTTTCAAGTTTCAACTAACGAGAGTCTCGTCGAGAGACTCACATTGCTCATTTAACTGTTCAACAAGACTTTTGCCACTATTGCCATATGGCTTAGTCTTAAATTTCTTTTATTCAAATGCTGTCAAAGCTATCCAGTGGGCCCTCCCTGCGGCAGGTAAGCAGCTTGCATTCTACCTAACCCCGTATGGAAAACTCGTAAATCGTACGCCGGATTTTACGCCAAACTTGAAAACATTTGTACGCCAAAAATGTTTGGATTGCTTATAGTCCCAACCAAGGCCTCAGCTCAATAAGGAAAAGTACGCCAACTACTCAAATTTACAAATTTCAGGCGGACGTACGCCAAATTTGTTTTGGCGTAGGCTGACTCCACGCCGGATTAATCCGGCGTAACATACATGTTTTCCATCAGGGTACCTAACCTAGTTAGGCCCTTGGTTAGGCCTATAGTAGTTACCTAGGCCTAATCCCATGCTGCATTCATAATAGCATTATAATAGGAAAATGTAAGGACTCTAAGAAATGTAATCTACCAGTGTCAGGCTGTCAGCTAGCTGAGCTAGGCCTACTTAGCTTTAATGTACAGTTTATGGTCTAGCTAGCCAAGGGCCGTCGTGGAATTTGAGTCATCTGTAATTATTGTTCATGGGAATCTTGGCTAGACAAACGAAGGGCAGCGAAGGCTAGGCCTGCAATGTAGTCACTTATGCAGGTTACTAGTCAGAATTTGAGACTTGTGGCGTAGGAGCTATGCCAGTTTCACCACACAAGAGTGTGTCTGTCAAGTCAATCTGCCGTAGTATTACGTTCTCCAGAGTCCAGACCAGGCACCAGGCGCGGATCACGTATGCAGAATTTTTAGAGGGGTTGAAGTTGGCTGGGGGTCTGAATCGGATTTAGTTCAATGCCTTGGAGTTGCGCCTAAAACAACTGACGACAAAGCAAAAGGAAATAAACAATGACTGCAGGTGTCATAAACTGTTTAAATGAGAGGTAAATCAAAAGCAACCCATTTTGATCTTCCTGCTAATCTCTAAGTATCTTTTGTCACTTTGTGTCATTTAGTTTATCCAAAGGAAGCAAGTGCTGAAGCTTTACCGTGACATGATGAAAGCGATTTCCTGCATTGACGATGTACGATATAAAGATGAAATGAGAGCCTGGGCACGATACGAATTCAAAACGTACAAAGCGGAGACCGATGAGGTAGGCAGTTCCACTCATAAATCTCCTCAGAATGAGAATCAAGGTCTTATATAAGGAAATCCTGCTGGCATGACCCAATATTCTTCAGTTTCTTCACATACTTCTGGCCTTATTTAGGATCGCTGAAATGCAAATCGATTGTTTGGGCATGTCGTGGCATCATTTTTATTGTTTAAAAAAAAAGGTTTGCACGTAGTTCAAGATTGGATATAAGTAAACGTATTCTATTCATAGCAACTTAGCAAGTTCCGTTTGTATGTTTACAGCGGTATTGACTGCAGTGCCAGGCAGAGGTTATTCAATCAACAGTTGAGTTAACGCAATAGCCTCAGAGAGTCCAACTGTAATACTATTGTCAGTACAAGGCAAGGTGCAGACGACAGAAATACACATTGTTGCGGTAGGTTAACTTTTTTATCTCCATGAAAGATCGCAACTGCTCTCGCAGTTGATGATGACGTATAAGGGTACAAATGTGCAACGATGCCTTGAGATAATTGTCAAATGATTACCATGTTTTGTTGTTGTAGAATACAATCAGGATGCATGTCACAAGAGGCAAAAAGGTGCTTCGAGAATTTGAAGGAGCGGTCAACATGGCAAAATAAGCAGTCATCCATATCACACAGCACTGTATGCCTGATTCTCAATTTGCTAAGCATCTGTGGTTCCATAGGCCTACAATGAATTGTCTATTACTTATTTAAAAATGAGATATATTTATGGAATTGTCATTGTCAACTAGCTGTCATTGCTAAAAGTGGCATTCCGCGGAGAAGTGATGCTGCCATGAACTGTGCATCATTAGTCTTCACCAGCAGGAATAGCATCTTCCAGTTTCTTGATGAATTTAACTCGTAATTCTGTTGTGTTTCCACCCTTGAGAACATCTTGCATGAAAGCAGCAGCAACTTCCATCTGGACCTAAATTGACCAGCAAAACAATCAGCGGACTAAAACCACAACAACATCACCGTTTTAAATCTCCAGGACAACATACAGCGCTAAGGTAGCTCTGTAAGTACAATATATGCCAAAGAAGGAGACTCAAAGTCCAATGTGATAGGACTTTGATGGTACTAAAGAACAAATAAAGTGCTTCAAAAGTGTAAATTATGTTTTTGTGTGTTCAATAATCCACTTTCATGGGGACATGGTGAAGCAGCTGCATAAGAGAAGTGTGTTTCGCTGTGAATACGCGATGGACTTTTCATACATATACTTTACATATATGAAAACAGGTGAATGACCGTATCGGTGAAAGACCCTTTGTGCAAACAAAAGCTAAATTTAAGAAACAATTGAACACACACCACAATCTACTACTGTATTTTCATCATTTAATTTAATGTTTAATTGTTTATACTAAGTAATTTAATTTCCCACCGGCAATCCTCCACCATGTACACACTTTCACAACCTTTCTCAGGTTTGCACACAGAGTGTACAGGGATTCGAGGCACTAGCTACTTCATAGACATCTATTTGGCCCTGGATGATTAATAAATGTTGACAGTTCCATGAGGCGACCAATGCTGCTCATACTGTTGATAAAATCGCAACAAATGATGCACTCACCATCTCTAATGCACCCCTGATCACACCACATAATATGTTGGAGTACCACAGATTGTGTCGATCTTCTGGAAGTTCGACAAACTCAGACAGAGGATTGTTGTCGATGATCAGAGAGAATTCATCACCAGCAGGGCTCCAATTGGTAATTTGTGGCGTAATCCCCAGAAAGGTCTTAAAACCATGCTAGTTATAAAAAGAGATGTTATTCATGTTAAATCCGGACTGTTTGTACAGCCTTTTAATCAGACCAAACCTCAATTCCACAAAATAAGCGGGATGACCAACAGAAGATTGCGATTCAAATACCTTAGCTATGATGTCAGCAGTTTCTCTGAAGTCATTGCACCTTCCAATGTTTGAACGAGCAAGGAAGTCTTCGATCAACCGAATACCAATATTATAACCCCTACAAAAGATTCAACAATCAATATCTACAGTGAAACCCGTCTATAACGTTCATCTCTGGGACCTGAGAGAAATGACCTTTATAAACAGGTAGACTTGCTGTGCAAGTTGATTTATATAGAAAGTATCATTTTGGGGTTATGAAGAGTGGCCTTTAAACACAGGTGGCTGCTCTACAGAGGTGGCCGCCAATGCAGGTTTGACTGTACTATTATATATCTGTGTTTCAGCATGCATAACCAATACCATAATCATCTGTGGCATCACAACAGAAGCAGTCAACCGTTGTCAACTTCAATGGTAGCTTTAGACATTGCAGCCCACTTGGTATTCAAACATTGTGAGTAAGCCTAATCTGATATTTTTGTGACAATGTTTATCAGCTAGAAAAATCACAAATCCGTGATGTTACAAAGCAGATACTAAATTACCAAGGTTTGCCATAACTCATAGTTAGCATGAAATGGCTTTGCATGTTTACGATTTTTTACTTTTATTTTAATTAGTAGCTCCTCAGCCTACTCCACATTATCGCAAATATATGAGCGAATATGGAATGCGATGAATGTCAAGTCTACAATTCTGCTATTTGCGATTCGTTCATTTTTTTGGCCAGTATGACCTAGGCTTTTATTATGGCTCTGTAATTTCGTGCTTGCTTACATTCTGTCCAATTGTCGATTGACCTCATCATCATTTTCGTAATCTTTGATCAGTTGGTTGACAAGTGCTCCATATGTCAAGGTAAAGAGCTCACCGCTCTAAAATATATAATGATAGATATGTTGGTATGAGAAAAGAACCAAGTAACACTATTCAAAACGTGAAAAGGATAGATCTACTATTTACGTTATCATGCTTCAAGCTAATCAAAAAACCGTCTTGTTTTTGGTTGCGGTTCATTGAGGTGGGACACGCTTACATAAAAGGATCATACAACTCGTATCTAGTTTATCATCATCATCATCTTTATTTTATGAGGGTATGCCCAATAAACCGTGAGGTTTGTCTCCCTTGGGGCCCTCTTCAAACAGTTTCATACAACAATAGTTAATAATAATAAAAGCAACTTACAAATAATCTTACAGCATTACTATAAACTGTATTTAAAGACACCGTTTCGGTGACTAAAATAAATTTTAAAATATAAACTTTTAAATTCATCGACGGAAATACAGTCCTTTAAAATGCTATCGAGACTGTTCCAAATTTTGGGCCATAGATGGAGTTTATTAGTTCATTAGACATAAACACCTCCTAACTTTGTAGTTTATCAACGTGTCGTCAAGGTAGCTCGTCACATGTTGCTTGTTGTAACATAACCTTGTTTCGTCAATCTAACGTAAAATTCTGACCTTTCTGTACTATTGTTCTTGGCCGTAATTGCCTTGTTTGGCTTGATTTCTTCATTTTTATGCTGTGAATGTCGTTCATTGGTTGTCTTGTGCTTGTGAATGACGCTTCGATGTAGCATGTTCTCGACTTTGTTTGTGGAGTCGTCAGACTAGTGCCGTGGCTGTCTTCTCATCATGTCACGTCCTCTCGTTTGATTCTCACTGTTATGTAACTTTGTTCTTTGAATTATATCCCTATGTTATCTGCACTTATCTAGTTCGCTATATGTCCCTTGTATGAAGTTCTTTGATTCTGCACGGTTCAAGTCCATTCAACTTGCCCTTGTTTTAGCCCCGAAACTTGTAAAAAGTTCAACACCAATGTAAATCAATAGGTACTGTTCCGGCGAAATTGAACCCTCTTCGAGAACACCGCCGGACTTGTATATTTAGATTAGATTAATTCGTTATATTGCTTGCTTTTGGTTTATGTAAATTAGTTATTTATATCTTGCATTTTGTTGATATTGTGAGTAGTCAGTAGTCAGTTGCTGTCGGTCCTGCGTCATGGATAGTTGGATTCATAAGTTGGTTGTACGCTCGTTGTGTTGCTACACACGAAGCTTTGATTGGAATTATTGTTTTACTGCTGAACTCTGGTGTCGTTTGGTTGTGTCGACATTGTTGGTTGTTTGGGTTCAAGCAAATTAAACAGTCCTCTTGAGATCGACAGAACAGGTACAGTCCTGCTTAGGTCGTTGTGAAAGTCTAGTTTTGGTCTATCTACCTTGGTTTTGGTCTAAGATCATTCGGGATTGTTCCACCTGTTGTCAACACCTGATCTGTGAGATAGATTTTAAACTCACTCAAAATGCGTGTCGCAACCAGTCTGTGTTTGCTGCACGGAGAACAGAAACTTCGACTTTGCGAATGCGCGGAAGGTGCGCGGATAGGACTCATACAAATCTTCTTCAAATAATTTAAGATGCACTAAAATTAGTCAAAATCAGAGACTTGCCCGGGTGCGCAGAATAAATTCTCCGCTCACATTAATGCAGTCCGATGTCGCGAGTCGCGTCAGAAAGTGTAAAATAATTACAAATTAAGTCTTCACGAACTCTGATTTATACTGTGCTAACTTATTGACGGATACTGAGTTGCAGTAATATAAGAAGGTGGATATCTGTCTTGATACTTTTCTTGTCCTATCAGACCTATCTGAGCTATCTCAACAAATTACCAAAATACCAAACAGCTAGGGCCTAGCTAATTTGTACGGCAAAGTTTCAACATACCACTTTCTTTGCAGGAGGAGCTCCACGCACAGATGTTTGCCTCGACATTTTCTCAACCAACTGATTGAAAACTCATCAAGTACGACGTTTAATTATCCAATCCGTGTCTAATCGTCAGATCTCAAAGCTAGCGAACTTCTCTTTCAGACTATTTTGCTTCTGTGAATCTGTGTGCGCTTCCAATGTAAATGAAGCCATATCGATCTAGCCTCTGTAGAATGCCCCCAACCGAGTTAGGGGAAGGGGGTAAATTTCGGATAGGGTGGGGTTGCCATTAGGAAGGGGGTATCGCACAGTGGGTATCGTAAATGCCTACTCAGAATGTCAGGTGCTTCTCTGTATCATCATCTGTATATGGTTCGGAGTAGTCCATTTGAAAAGTCAGCCGTACAGCAATATTGTAAGTCAGTTGTCAAAAAGACTGTTTCGCACCGTGATCAAGCTGTCTGAAATTGGATACATTATCAGTTTGTCACCTTGATATTATAAATCAAAGTTATCTTGGTGTGATCTCATTTTCATAAGAACAGCTGGCGCTTTCCAGAAAGCGGAATGAATATTGATAGCGATTGGCTAAGTTACTAACGAGGAAGAAAACTGACAAAATTAATTGAATTGTCATCTGTGATAAAAAACTGACTAAGAATATTTCTCATTTTGCAATGACTTGAAAAATTGCAATACATGTCTTGAAGCAACCAACAGTCATATGTTTATAGTCATATGGAACTAGCTGGTAAGCTCACCGAGTCCTAGTCAAGTTCAGAAGAATCTATTCCAGAGATCTCAACATCACGAGTATACATGGACGAGGTTAATAATTAACACGAGGGGCGGAGCATTACATAACAGCTCATGACACCAACGAAGAGTGGTCTCTTCACAGGTGGTCACTCAAGACAGGTAACCAATTAATTAACTATTGTGTGAAGCTTTGAGGGACATCATGATCGATGATGGCCTCTTAACACAGGTGGTCAGTTGAGACAGGTAAACGATTATTGTGTGAACCTTTGAGGGACACCATGAAGGCATGGATTCTACTGAAAATGCTTAATTCGAATACAACATTAATTTGTTCAATGTCGGAGACAGAAAACACTTCACAAATCTTTCTTTCAGGATTTTTGCAAAGAAATTGATCATTTAACAGATTGTATTGCTCAGCAATTATGGAATAACAACATAAAAATGATAAAATATCCATTACAATACAATGTAACAACGGGCAGCTGCAACGTCGACCTCACGAGAAACGTCATATGTAGTAGCATGCAATTATTGCGATAATTTAGTTATTAGAAATGCCACTGTCAAATAACCAAGTGTTAAACAAACAACGTACCATGGAATTATAAGTAAATGGGTGGTAACGTAGCCACAAAATTCATATGTGACCTCATTGTCTAGAAGGGCTACCTCGCAGCACTAATGTAATGTTTGTCAGAGCTGAATCAGCATCAGAAGTTGCCACGAAATTGCTGTAAGAATTCATCCTGTTCATGTCACGTCACATCATCGTCTCACAACTTGGCAGCAAACACCATAAAATTCAATATCAACGCAAGGTAACAGCTGATGGGAAATGATTTCTGTATCACAGATGTTGAAGTTTTTGATTAACAAGACTGTCAATCAAATGTCAATATCTTCTCCATAGTCGTATCCAGTCCCACTCATCCTAGACACAGTTCGATCTGTCGCCTCTTCGCCTTCCTGAAATAAATAAACAAATGCATCTGGTCTAAGGATGCCTTCAACTATAAACTACCAAGGCTGATAAAATTAAGTCAAACGTATTATCATCATCATCGTCTTTATTTAGGGAGGCTATCCTGATAAGCTTTCGCTTGTCTCCCTCAGGGCCCTCCAATTATTATAATTATATACTGCATTTTTTCATCTCCCACTGGTCACCTTCAAAAGGTTGAAATAAAAGAAAAACGACGCCATTTCACAACGATTCTACCTTGCTTTCTGCAAAACTGCCAATGGAAAGGTCTTCCTCGATTTCTTCAGAAACACTGAGTTCACCAGATTTCTTCGAGCTGTTATTACAAGAAGAAAAATTGATTACTCTAAAGTCAAACCTGTTTCAGCGACCACCTGTCCTAAGAGACCACCTTCAATTAGCCTAGTTCCTTGAATTTTCAAACAATATTAAGACATGATGGAATGTGTAATTCTCTAATGAAATATATGATTGCTCGTTAACATTAAAAGCAAAGTAGAAATTATACCTTGACGCCTGGAAGTCATCTCCGTAATCGTCTTTGGGAATTTCTAAGAAGAGTAAGTCAATAAACGATTCACAATGGAGATTGTTGTTGTTTAAAACTGTTGATTGCTTGCTTTTTGTCACAAAAAACTTTGCAGATAATTGCATTTTCATTTACTTTCAAATAATATGTAGGCCTACTCGGCATTGACTTCATTGATTGAAGGTATTCTCATAACACACGAAACGCAGAGGCAGGTTCGCATGCAAAACGACAGAAAGCAACATCGACAGGCTCGCACATCAAACATACCAAATCCAAGCTTACTGATCTTTTCATCTATAGCAGCTAAGTCGTTCCAGTCAGGCGATCGCAGAGCTACAAGCAGACAAATTAAATCCAGTTAACTATGCGCAAATAGACTGTCATTAATTTGTTTAACGCTGCGACAGAAAACACTTCATAAATCTTTCCTCACAGACTTATGCAAAGAAATCGATCAGCTACCAGATTACACAACTTATAATTGATAAACGAAATCCAATTAATTGTCTTGATGCAAAATGCTGTGTAAGCTAAAGGAATAGCAAGAATGAATAAGGCATCAGTGTCCAACTCCTTCACTGATAGCAAGTAATGTGGATAGTAAGACATGTGGCTTTAATTGATAGCAAGTGCTGTAGTAGAAAAACTGTTTGCAAAAACCCATGCAGCAAAAGACTTACAACTGCGGCTGATCAAAAGCTGCTTAACACCAACAAGTACATTTACGTTGTTTCTAACTTACACATATGATATACACTTTCTGATAACTATCTTCTTCTTAAATTAAACCTACCATCTGTTGTTAGCTGTGAGCGAGTTTTTGTTCCAGTCAGTGGTGGAATGTCTTTTAGTGAGTCCAGTCTTGTGGCACCATCGCTATGAGCAACAACGTTTCTGTCTTGCCTCCAGCTACAAACAGAGAGTGACATTTTATCTAATGACCTACTTCAAACAGTGGAAAGTGAATTAATTCGATAGGGATATTGAGCAGCATCAGTACACGGTGTCTTGCCTTTACCTCTATATCAACAGCAGGCCAAATAAACCTACAGCTTTAGCAACAGGGGTCATGGCACAATGCGTCATGACATGCCTTCTTCTTCTAAAGATCATGGAAAACAACAACAAGTCGCGAGAGATGGGCCAATTTCTCACCTGTCTTTTGCAGAATTGTCAGGGCTGTTATCACTGAATGCGGGACTTCTGTCAGCAGCTTCTCTAGGGCCATGTCTACATTTAACAACACAACAATAATCAGCTCACTAACACAACACTTGGAAGGTGCAAGAATTAACAAGGCACTAGCGTAGTACTCCTTGGTTGGTTGCGCCAGACATGTGGCCTTGAAAACGCAACACATCAGGCTCTTGAAATACACAAAAGACAGACAGACCATCTCTACCTTGAGCTCTCTGTTCTTCCTTGGTGGCGTGCAACCTCTGGACTTGTCGTGGCGGCATCCTGTGACCAGGCATGTTTAGACGTACCCATTTTTGACTGATCCTGATCATGAAATGAAAATCCACATAGTAGATTTGTGAGCAGAAAGTCATCTACCATGTGATGTATGTTAATGTGCCTCGTTACTGTGAACATTGTAATCTCGTTTCTGTGCTGGCTAAGGTGACTGCGCAGTTCCTGTTTCGCCAGTGAGGTGCTTGATATCTTGGCAGTATGTCGTTGTGATTATGAACATGTCCTATCGTATTACCTTGTTGTCTATTCGGAGAGTCATGATTATGACTCAGTAAAAACGTCTATATTATATATCGAATACCGCTATATCGTGAGAATACAACACCATGGGTGGTGGTTGTAGTAGCCTCATATTCATGTGGCCTCTTTTGTATCTAATCACTGTTATGTAATCCATAATCAGTTGGTCACAAGTTGTCGAGTACACTATACACATGACGCGTGTTTATTGAGTTCTTTAAAGTGGTCATGCATTTTGCAATGCCACAAACAGTCAACAAGTTCGGTTATTCTAGCTGATGTTTTCTTGTTTATTCCTTCACATTGCAACACACAACTACCTACACATTACACTGTGTTCATCACCAACCTTGGCAGGAGATTTGTTCAGAAGTTGAAAGAGCAAAGGGGCATCACCCAACTGCAGATTGAGCTTTTCTGCCAATGCAGCCCTAGAGTGGAACTTCTTTTCCTACAAAAAAGAAATACAACAAAACAAATATTGAATTCCGTCATTGCATGTCAATTGTCAATAGTTGAACGACAAACAGATAACTAAGCCCAACTTACAGAGTTTGCTTCGGGGATGTACACAGCTGATGTGAAATCAAGACTGAAGAACTGCAGAAACTCATTTACTAAGCTAGCAAGCAGATGACCTACAATAAAAAAACAATTGTTTGCCAAGTCAGTGAAAAACAAAGAAGCATCAAAAGCATTCCAACTGCAGACTGTGGAGCATTGCTAATGCAGACCATTGTCAGTGCTTAGGAATTGATCCAGCTTGCGGTTGCTGACGCTTTCTTTCTGAAAATGAATAAGTAAAATTATATTTGACCAAAAATCCCAACTGTAAAGCCAACCCTGATATAAATGTACAACAATACTGGACTCAAACAACACATGTATGAATCAGAAAAGTAATATACAAGATGCTGCATCAGAGTTAAAGGAAGATAAAGTATCGAGTTGTGCCAGACTCATCAAGCATTTACAACAGCAGAAGTTTCCACAGCAGTAGACCGTGTAGACGTCATTATTTCTGCTGAACTACCCAGTTCATATGCCTTGTACTTTGCAGTGTGACATTGAAATTCAGTTTCCGTTGCGCCTTCATCATGAGATAAATTCAAGACATATCATTGTCATCAAGTTGTTAAATTATCTGTTTCTTTGTTGCGGGATGAGAGTACGCCAGGACCAGTCAGCAGAGAAGGGCACCTTTGAACGAGATCTCGGGGGCGGCAGGACATTTAGAGGCAAGGCGCAAGGGCGGTAAGGCGGCCAAATCCTAGTCAAGGGCGGCATGCAAGGGCGATTTGTCCACTTTTCGTGAAAGCAGCAAGCAAAATAGAATAATAATACCTGTTTTTAAGCTAGACACTTTTGAAACAAGGCACTAAGATTGGTATTCATTTGTTTAATCTAAGGCCCAGGGGCGCAAATTCATCGGGAAAATTTTTCTTGGTGGCGCAGCTACCAAACTCTGCAGACTGGTGCCAGGAGATCATCGCATTTGATCATCATATATACGGCAAGCCTAACGTTTCTCCGTTAGTTTTCCTACGGTGCAACAAGATATCAAAAGAGATATAACATGTGCCAATAGCTCAAGACTAAAAAGGTTACCTTTAATGATTCTTGTTCTTCCAAGGCAAGAAACACACTTGCACGCAGCTCAGCCTAGTGAAAGAAACAACCAAGTCATCAAAGATATGAACGAGCATCACCCCAATGGCTAAACACAGCAGGAGTAAGCAAGTAGCTCTAGCAGCACAAGCCACAAAGTCAGAAAATGACAAATTGTCACAGGAAAACAAAACTAGATTTCCAGCTGAAGAGAAATCACAATTTCGGAAATCTACAGTCTTAGATTTACAAACAACACATTATTAATCTATTGGACTAGTAGAAGTGCATTAAATAAACTCTACCAATCAAATAGTAAACTTATGCCTCCATAGAAACATCGGAGCAGCTCACCCTGATTTTATTGAGAACGCCATTTGCCTCAAGTGTGTCCGCTACTAGATTCCTCAATTCGGCATCCTCATCCGCTAGCATGGTGGGAATTCAAATGAAGAACGTTGAACCTCTGTAAATTGGTAATTCTGTCTAATGTGAGCTTGAAGTATCTGTCTTGAGAGCCAAACTAGCTTTCACGGTTGCACCACCAAAGTGAGTTGTACTCGAAATCCAATTTTACCGCGAAGAATGTTTGGGTTTTTGACTTGCGCGGCGTACGGAGCCTCGCTATTATTTATCTCACAAAACCGAGGCAGGGTATTTAGGGGTTTGCAGAGCATTTCAGTCCCTGCCCCAGTTTCTTTATGTGCCAAGTATAAATTTTCTGCAGCAAGCGGGAATCAAGACCAATAGACCGTTGCCATGACAACATTATCATCAGCCACAGTGCTTGAAATTTTCCAGTTAAATCGCAATCAGAAAGTAATCCATGAGTTTTAGTCTGAAGGACCAGTGGCTGAAATTAACAACCTAATACAAAACAACGTGAAGGGGCGTTGAACGGATGAAAGTCGTCGACGATCGCCGTCGCTCAATGTGTTCGGCATTGGACGGCCGATCCGTCGGCGTTCTCTTCTTCGTCGCTGGCGTCTCCTGTCGTTCGAATCGTCGTTCGATAACCCATGTTCATCAACATGACTTCCAACGGATCAGCGTTCATTCGTCGCTGATTGGCTTTGACAAGACTCTCTAATTCTTTCTCCCTTCGCTTGTCCTTATCATTAACCTCTCGACTGCGTGGACTCCATAGCCGCACGACAGGGTCGATACCACTCGTTGCCAAGAGACATATCGATGGGTGTGGCTGTAGGCAGTTTACTATTGATTCGTCGCCGTGCCACGCCTCGACCAAGTTGGTTGACTTGCGATCCCAAACAAACAAACATCCACAGTCGCTGCCAGCAACGATAAATTCACCAGTACTGCCAAAGAAATTCGCTTCTTTGATGTCCGTGGTGGTGTTGCAAGCGCCGACAAATCGAAGGTCGTAATCGCGTGCCTCGTCCTGGTGTCGCAACTCGCTGGCCGAGGTCCCCTTTGAGCCTGCCTCGTCTGATTCGGGGTCTCGTTCTTCTCCCGTCGATGAAGCAGCAGAGACTGGAGTGGAATCTGATCGAAGCACCAAAGAACGACAGTGAGCGCATAATTAATGTGCATGCAACAACAGCCACGAAGACGGAGTTCCTCAACGACAAAGTACGACCAATCAAACATCACCTTGTCATTACAAAACGCACAGAGACATTCAAGTGTTTCTTGGCAATTGTAAAACATGTTTCTGCTGTGGTCTCATTAAAAAATATTTTTTAGATTTGGATCTACAATTTACTATACTTACGATCCAACCACATTAAGGGCCACTTTTAAGGGGTCCGTTTAAGGGTTAAATAATACAATTTACCTGTCTTGGACGACCAATATTAGGACATTACTTTTTATTGGTTGCTTAAGACAGGTTAGACTGCATGTCGCATTCAACTATCCAGGAGTCTTCCTCGAACGAAAAAGGGACCGATTGATTGGAAGGTTCACCGTTTCTTGTTTAAAAACTTGAGCAATCATTCAAAATGATGTAAGTATGCGAATAAAGCAGCCTTCAAGGCGCACACACCTGACTCACCATCCCAACTGCGCATGAGCGTAGCCCTGATGTCTCGCTCTAAGCGCTGTGTGGAATATCCATCCGCTTGTTCGGGGAAGCGATCCTTGAAAGCCCGTAGACATTGCAGTGACTCTTCGTACCATCGCAGTTCGTACAAGCATCTGGCTTGACGATAGAAGGCTTTGTAGTGTCCAGGGTCAAGCAACAGGGCCGTGTGACAGTCGCGAAGAGCTGCGTAAATATCACCCTCCCTGTAAAAACCATTCAGATGAATCAATCACAAAACAAGGAAGCAATGATCGATGCATACAGCAGGGGCCATATTCACCGACAATCCGGGACTAAGTCTCATGATTCGAACACTCATTTTAAGAATTTAGTTCGAAAATTGAAAATTAATCCCGGCATACGCCTACGTTTACGTTTATTAAACGGCCCCAGAAGGCTAGACCTTTGATCTCACCAGTTGCGCTTCAACAGAGCAGCGGCACGGTTGGCATATAGGACAGAGCTGTTGCCAAGCAACTGAATGGCCTGGTTATAAAACGTCACAGCTTGGTAATAGTTTTGCGCGGCGAAGGCGTCGTTTCCGCTCTGTTTGAGTGACATAGCGCGAGGATGGCTGGCCTCTTGAGCGTCGCTCATGTTTTGCACGTTGTCGTCCAGTTGTCTCTTGAATCCGTTGGTAGTCGGGGCGTGGTCGCACGGGGGTCGCACTGTACCATTTCGCTTCGTGCCGTTCTTCGCTTTCTGTTTGTCGTTGGCTGTGACGAATCCGTTCGTGCCGTCGGCCTTGTGGTGGTTCGTATTTGGCGCGTGATAACGGAGGCAGCTGCGGTTGTCTCTGGCATTGAACAAGTAGACATGTTCGCCGCCGAGGTTGCAGATGACCTCATCGCCGGAAGGACTGAATGCAGCGTACGTCGTGACGAGATGACCGAAGCGCTTCGATGGCTCGCGACCAAACCGCCTTGGCAAGTGCCCAGGGCAAAACGCAGCGATGCAGCCACTCCGTGATGGAAGACCAGTATGGACTGTAGCCTCGGTCGAGCAACCGGAGCTTCTTTCTGAAATAACAGGTTGCCCTGGACCGGAAAGCGGGGCCGAAAAGGAAGCGATGTCACTCTGCTGTCGCACACCGAGCATGCGCATGTCGAACAACCGCAAGAACGGGTCGTTGCATCCCACGGCAATCTGTTCTGGGCGCAAGGGATTGAGTGCTATGCACTTGACCTCGCATCGCGAGCCAACGAATGACGTGGTGTCGATGAGGACTCGGTTGCAATCTCCTTGACTGCTCGAACAGCGGTGACTTTGACGAAGGTCGTACTGCCTGCAGGAACAATAAGAAAGCACATCACAATATCATTGATCCAGGGGACACGGGAAGAGATTGAAACAAGGGGCTAGGGTCACCTGACTGTGCCATCTTCAGAGCCACTCCAGAGCATGTAGGGAAATTGAGGTGAGGTTGCCAAACGCTTCACTCTTTGCGTGTGACAAGTGTACGATTGAGTGCAGTCCATTTTCACGGCGCAGTGCACTCGGACGCGCGCGTCCGCCGCAGCTGAAGCAATCACGGCGTCGTTGCTGCATGGCAAGATCTGAACGACAAAAAAGCACGTCATCAACAATAGAAGGACATCGGGTCATATCACAAGAAAGGTCAATCAATTGGGCGGTTGGGATGGCGAACCTTGACTGAGAATATGTTGCCCGAATGGCCGGATGGCAGCACGACCAACTTCTTGCGCTTTAGTGCTTCCCATAAGATGATGTTGTAGTCATCCGAACCAGATACAAGCAGCCTGCAGATCACACGATATGGTCACTCGTAGCTTTGATGAGTCATCACAATAGCATTGAATACCCACAAGGACAGTGTTGTTATGTTCGTGTAAAAACAGATAGTCGAGAGAGTAGACTGGCATAACAACAGTAACATGTATTCATCAAGGCCAGAGCCACAATGTTGCCTATGGCTCAGCACAGGTCACATATACAATCAAGAGACTGGGCTCTAGTGTATCGCGGCACACAGGGAACACAACAGGCGTGTAGTACCAAAGAGTCACGTGCTCACAAAATCCACCTAACATTACGGGAACACCTATACCCGCTGAGCAAGAATATTAATTTAGGAATGGCAGCAATTGATCGACAATGCAAGTTTTTTGACAGCAAACTTACGTCCCATCTTGATTCCACTCCAAGCAATTGACACATCCGGTGTGACCCTGTCAAACAACAATGAATGTAATGATCGCAGAGCAAATAGCAATACCAATCAGATATGGACTTGTGTGTTCGGCTTCATTCTAGCAAATGTGATTATGCATTTCTGTACTGTTGTACTGTATAATTATGTCGTTCATGTATCTGCCAGCCAAAACTAATTTCTAAAACGAGGCTAAACATGTAATTGAGGTTACTATTTCGTCATGCTACAGCAAGAACAAGAATAGTTCTATTGCTGATTGAGAAATGTTTCAGGTGCTCCAGTACAAGGAACATCTATGCACCATCTATCATCCAAGAATCATGTATGCACCATGGCTCAAAGAATCTTGATTCAAATCAGAGTAAAGAACAACCAACGCCTCCTTTGCATGTCATTAAATTATCAGTAAGATGTCAATGGTCAAATGTAACTTGCCGGCAAAGAAGGCTGCCACAATCCACCTTAGATTGTGATCAGAACATTTTACAGAAACAGCAAATGATTTCAGTAGATGGTCTTCCAATCATTATAACATTGCAAGAGTTACTGCCAATCAATAACTCTGGAGCTTCCAATTTATATAATTTACAAAGACAATACAGAACATTCTACAATAATTAACATTTACATGCTGCTTGCTTAAGTAGAAGATTCCATAACAAATTACATCACTTTCTATTTATAGAACATTCGGAAACTTCCATTGTATCATAACTAAAAATAACTCAATCTAGAATATTCTGAATACATCATATGCTCCGTAGCGAGCTCCACGCGACATTGGGCTCCAGCTGTGCAAAATTTTGCTCAGAAAAGTGCAGACTCATTGTTTTTCGTTCGTGCGGTTTTGATCCTGCAACTGAGAATTCAGTGTGGTGGCTTTGTTTACAAACGCTTTTTGTTTCTCGCGACTCTTGTAGTTGCTATGGAATAAATGTTCAGTCGATTTTCAACAGAGCATCTCTCAATCTTTCGTTTCATATAACTTTAAAAGCCTAAAACGTCCAACATTTCGTTTTTCAGACCTTTTCCATCCATGCCTTGTAGTTTGTTTACTTTTTGCTAACGGCTAAATCACTTTACTTTCCACCTGGAAAGACTGAAGTGGTCAAAAGTGTCAGTTATTTCCGGAAAACACTTGAAGAACAATAGGAAACTTGGAAACCCAGAAAAATAGAAACATTTCGCAAACATTTCTTGCCAACAAACAGACAAAAATTTGCGCATGCGCAGTATTGAGTGTCGCTTTGAGCTCGCCACGCAAAATAGATCAATCATTCCAATCCTTCTGGAACGTTCTGGATTACTTTTAGATTTGCAACAAAAGCAATATTGGGACAAAGGTCAGTTGAATAGCATACCTCGAGCTCTGCTTCCAGTCCTAACTGATCAGCAAATCGATTTGTTACATGAAATATCTTCTGATAGGACCTGGCCAATGATGTCTAAAATGTTGGAAAAGTCACACATACAACAACATTAAAGCCATACGGGTGACACATTGAAACAATTGTAAACAAGAACACCAGACGCATCATTGCCATGCAATACAAACGGCTGTCTTGCTTCTAGTGTGAATAAAATGTAACTAAAAAGGGACATTTCAAATGTATTCTACGGTGTCCTCATAGATAAAGTGAACTAGCTGCGCTTTTTAAGTACCTAAGGCTTAAAATTGGCAAAATTCTTGCTGGTACCAAAAGCGTAGCCAAGGATGGACGAGAACCATACCGGTAGCTTTAACAGTTTAAATCAAGTTCGGCCTTTATAATATATGTCGCAGTGAAATTTTGTGAAATTTGCTCCAGTGTGTTTGACTCACTTCCAGTTGCTTGTTCATACGCTGACATAACACAGACGTATGTAGAACGCATGGCTAGCTGCGATTGTCAACAATTCCGCACAACCGCTAGTAGAACGTTAGGACAAATTTGTTTCCAATTGTCTTCAAATTACCTCATTTGTGTATTTAACTTTATCGGTTGGGGCATCGATTTGGCTAGTCCACTGTTGGGCATCCAATTTACGTAGTATTGCAAAGTTAACTTGCAAATTCAGTTGTATCTTATAAAGCATTAAACCAAGAGGAGTAATTTTATGCTGCTGATCATAGATAGTTGCAACATATGATACACAGGACGTAATGGGTGCGCATGGTACCTTGTAGTTTGGTCATTCTTTTATACTGATAATTTATCACTACAGTGGAATCCGCTTAATTCGAAGTGTCAAAGGACCGTAAAAATCCTTCGAATTAGGAATAATAGGAAAACAATAGACAGAAGACAACTGCGCGAGATCAAGGGACCGAGATCGTAGTTCGAAATAGATGAATTATCGAATTACAGGTCTTCGAATTAGGCAGATTCTACTGCAGTAAAAGCTAGGCAGCAGGGCGTAAACTAACTAGTTACTTGAAACTTTACATTTCTGGTAACCTTTTCAAACAAATTACTACTTTCATAACTGAAATTAGTTACAAGTTTTTGAAAGTACTTACAGTAACTAGTAACTTCTCAAAGTTTCTTTTGTTTAAAATTAGCTACTTTTCAGTTTGCAACTTATTTGATTGTGGGCACTTCTAACACACAATATGCTTCAGAGCATTCAAATATGCACGGCACAGTCCATATCAGAATGATCATACAAAACCAGGGTCCACAAGGATTTTCTGAGAGGCTAAGCAACTTAAATTGCAGTTCTCAATAATAGTCAAAGAAAAATTGTGCCAACTTCTCTCACCTTACATCAAGGAAGGTAACTTTGAAGGTAACTAAAATTAGTTACTTTTCCTGACAAATAACAAGTAACTTTTAAAATTACTTTTAGAGAATAGTAACTCTGGAGAGAAACTTTCCCTTTCGAAGAAAGTAGCTTTAACTTTCAACTAGTTACTTTTAAAGGGAAGCTTTTACAGCCCTGAACAGCAGAAACAAAGATTAAATTATTCTCCAGAGTAAATTTTCTGCAAATATATGAGATCAACTCTGCTGCACAGCAGAGGCTAGTCTACATGCTTTTTGGCAAACCGCAGGATAAAGACATTCCTCGTTTGTCAAGATGCCTGCATTGTCCAGGTGGGTTTTCCTTCGTGTGTCCTGCGACCTGCGTCAGGCTGCCACAGACGGAGACTACTAGCAGGAACAACTCGATTTAGGCAAACGGATAGAGTCGGAATACAATCTTATTGAACAATCTGGCTGGTTAATCCACATAGGTCATCACAATCCGGATCGAGCTATATATCATTTTCGTGACAACTCCAGCACTTTCGCAAACATCACAATACTTACGTCTAGTTGTCGATTGATCTGCCATCTTAGCATCGACCTGGAGTAATTATTTGGCATCTTGGAAACGACGATTAACTGCTTGGTTTCATGTCTCTAATTTGTTGTCTGTCTCTGCAGCAGCCGTCTTTCTGATGTACAAAGCTCTGTGGTCAAGTTGAACCGTCGCCTGTTCTTCGTAAACACAGACCAAGGAGCGTGTTAAAACAGCAGGAATACCCCCACAGAAAATCAGTAACAGATGTCTGACGATAAAAATGAGGCACAGAATTAGCGTACATTAGATTACAAAGGATATTTCTCTCCGCAGACAATCATGTGTACCGTTTATTCGTTGTCTGAAGGGTGACACACCATTTCTTGTTGTCGTTCTTCTTCTTGTGTTGATGTTGAAGTCGATTGTTGCTGTTGTTGCAAATATCGTCAGCGGTCTTACTGCGGTGCTCCTGGTCAGCCGTTTTGCTGAAGCCAGAGGCTCAGTGAACTTGAATCTGATACAGATGAAGTTGGCTGACCCATCATGTAATTAATAGTCATAAAATGTGTCTCAGCTTTTAGTACTTTTTGGTACTATTTAATACCGTTCGAAGAAAATTGGTAATCAGCAAAACTTAGCAGATATTCTTATACATTATCTGCCTGTGAAGTTTGGCAGCCCCACCTCCTCTGATCTTGACCAAACCTTGTAAGCAGTTAGTACTGTTTGGTACTCAACGTATCAAGAATTACTAAATAATCTCTATATTGCACTAAGTAACTAAGTACAGCTGTTTCATTGTAGCTTCGTTACTTTGTGCAATTTAAAAATGATAGTATTTCGTACGTTGTACTACAGCGCGTTGAGTACTTAAACAAGAGGCTCGCGGGAAATAGCGCTGTGCATTTCGAAATGAAATGCACCACCCCACTAACTGCAAGTGAAGGATAGGTACTGTACAAAGTGGACCTTCAATATTAAGAAAGTAATATGGCTCAGAGTGCCCATCTTTATCACCCCCGATAAGGGCGTGGCAAACGGGTCCTCTAGGAACCGGTGATCGTAAAGAACGTATTATAATGTAATTCGCAGGCCATTGTGTACATAATGTAGAAAGTGATCTCCAAGCAGTCTCGCCTGAGTTGCAGATCGGCGGAATTTGGAAATCGAAGAAAGATAGTAAAATAAAATAGCGGGATAGAACGATTTCATTGGAATTCCATCTTTTTGCTCAACAATGGCACTTGAACTAAACTGATGCACTCTAAACAAACAAACCGCACACAATAAATTTCAATAAAACCCCACCCAGTGTGGAAAGTTTCTAATTCCACTTTTATTAAATCCCTCTCAATTGGAGAATACGTCTGCAATGAACGTAAAGAAAGACATGTCAATCTATGTAGTACATTTAATAGGACATTAGTGATAAGTTAATAGTAATTTATGATATATCTACTGATTTCGGTACCTATAAATTGTTAGTGGTACTGTAAGGCCACCCGTGCGGTAAGGTTATTGTTCGACCGCGTTTCAAACCGGTGATCTGGTGATGAGTCATCTCGATCATGCCATTGCTTTGGAGAGAGGCGAGGCTGCAACTCAACAGCAGAAAGAATCAGAAAGCTTCGTGTTTTGCAGCACTGTTGCCTTTCTAAGCAGTAAATCGCTGCCAAAACCCTGTCGATAATTATAAATTGGACATCTTCTTCGGAAGGAACGCTGTATGATAACCTCCGTGCTTTAAATGCCGCTGGATAGCTTTGGATGTGATACCATGGATCCGCTCAGTGCAAGTCTCGGAATAACAGACGCCGACCAAGTCTGTCCTTGGGGAGCAACAGAAGCTAATGCACCATACCCAGATTGTGTGGAAGAGAGGGAAAGCCATTTTCCCGTCAGAGAAGATGTTAATGATAGAGTTTCACTGTGGTAAGGAATGCACTTTCAAACAACAATCAGTACCACTGTGTTCGCCCCTCTAGGCCTAGGCCTACTCTTGCAATGCCACATGCATATCGTGTTTCGTGCTCAACAAGACGCTTCGCGGTTTGATGCTAAGGATAATTATGTTTCGTATACCAAGTCTATTAGCCGATTGGTAGAGGAGTCGCTCCTCCTTGTTTGGCAAATTGTTTACACAAGTGATGTCGCAACTAGTGAGAAAGTAAACCATGAAGTGCAAGATAACTTGCTCAGATCTTGAAATGCCAGAATGCGTTGCATATTACGTTGATCTCAAGTCAAGATATCCTAATTCAGTAATTCCTCAATGCCTTTATTAGCAGGTGCACAAATTATAAGTAGGTGCTGAAATGCACACTTCAAGTTTGCATGCACAAAATAGGTAAGTATTTCAAACATTCAGATGAAATGTGCAAAAGTTTGGAATTATTAGCAGAACTCGAGTGCCAGACTGGAATCTATGTATTTTGCGCGGCTGAGAAAAATATTCCAAAATATCTTGCGCTTTTGGCGTTGATGTGACTAAAAATGTGCGGTCCAGTTTCGGTTATCAGCTTAAATAACAGAGTTACAGTGAGGATTGCGCAGACAAAGCCTGTTTCTCTGATTAAGATGTCTGCAGCTGAGGTCAAGTCTCAGAATCTGCTTGGCTGCGGATTTAGCAGGCCAAACTTGCGTGCCGTCGCGCAGTACATAAATTCCAGTCAGGCTGGAGTGCACAATTCACTTGCCATGCCCTGCAGTCTGACTGAGACAGCTTGGAGGCGAGGTTTTGGTAGGACATAAAAAAGGACGAGTAGTGGACCTAGACATCATTTTTGTAGAACTTCCACAATCCATTTGCATAGTTATGTTAACTGATTTGCATAGTTATTGGATTAGTTATATGTTGAAATTTAAAATTGAACATAATTATTCAAAGATATAAGGTCCTCATAGCCAAAACATCAAAGTCAAAACTCCCTCGGCTGAAGTCAGAACACCCTCGGCTAAGGTCAAAATGTTGTGCTGTAATGGAGAATGATCTAAGTCTAAATAGACTCAGTCTATTCTCAAATTGCGAGAAAATATTATCGCTTTCTTAGGCTCCGTCAATACATCTGGTGCTTTCTGAGACGTCCGTATGTATGTATCATGAATTGAAATTGTGAACTAGATTTCTGAAGGAGTCATTATGATAGCTTGCCACCGCAATAACATTGGAATTGTTAGCGTTAGTTTTCATACAAAGTGAAATTTTAAATAATCCTCCAAAGTCGAAGAATGGCGAGCATGATTACTGAAATGATCCAAAAGGAAATACTGAATATGGCTAACATAGCATTCAAATAACATATAATGAGGCCCATTTTCCCTTTTTCTTCATGTTTCTTGGCTTTCCAAGGCGAGGACTAGTTACTTAGACGAGGACGTTTTTACTTTGATACCGAGGTTGTTTTGGTTGACCGAATGCGAGAATGTTTTGGCTGTAAGGATGCTTTGACTGAATACCATCAGAGCTGTTAGTGTTTGTCATTGAAATGTCCTTCTTGGAGACCTGGGGTTGTATTTAGCCAGTGGATTTCTTTAATTTCTGTCTGCCAGATACTGCTTTTCTTGAGCCAATTTGTGCAATAAGTTCAACAACTTTTGGAAGGTGTATTGCTTAGCAAGGGTTATTCTGCCTACTACTATACGAGGTAATCCTGTACTAGATATATTCTTTGCAAGAACACTGTGCACGTAAGTGCAAGTTAATGTATACGTGTAGAATCATAGTTAATAAAATAGAATTAACAATCAACGTTTGTGCATGATGGTAATGAAAAGAGTAGAAATTGAGTTGAAAGCCTGCCACTTCTCCTTCTCCTGCCGGCCAGCAGCAGCAGTATCAAAAAATGAAAAATAAACATATCTGTGGGCAACAGTGCTAACTAGCGTGGGTTACTGGTTAATTATGTACAGAGATGTTAGTCATGAGGTAATATTCACACATGATAGACTTCACCGAATCTAGAATGCCAGTAGTATATTGCAACCAGTATATTTTGTTGCGCTGGCTTCAAGATTACCTCTCCCGCCGTCTTCCACGACGGAGCGGAGCTTTCGTTTGTATTTGACCGCATTGTGGCTCGCAGCTCATTGAGCACGTCGTCGTGTTTCCTTGTTTGCTTGCTTGTGGGATTTGGAAATAGGAGACATCACGATAAGTCACGACAAGAGATGTTTTGATCCAAGTTTTGACCATTCTCTATTCGAATAAATGAAGTAATATTACAGCTGTGATTTGACGTAAACATTCGTCCGCCGGTCGCTTCGCTTGCTTGTTGTTAAGGTTCTGCCACTCTTAGTGCTTGTAGAGTTCCTCCAGTGCTATCGCGAAATGATAGTTTTGAGCAGTGAGAATTGCGTACATAGCAATTATTCTGTCGGACTTATCGCTAGTGCTGAGAACTGTTCCAGAGCATTTCCCTTCTTCTTTTCTAACATGTTCAAGTTTCAGTACTTCAATTATGCATGCTATGATGTTCGGATCAATTGCAAAAGCAAACTATTTGAAACCGTTTTTCTGCGCAATGGAGACCTTAATTTATGGACCGTGCTGTTTTCTGTTGAAGCCTGCTTCGTGTGTT
>OFHS01001549.1:0-26900 GCA_900245855.1 Calvadosia cruxmelitensis
CAAAGTGCCAACGAGTAGCAAAATATATAGTGCAAAGTGCCAACGAGTAGCAAAATATAGTGCAAAGTGCCAACGAGTAGCCAAATATAGTGCAAGCATCATCATCATCATGGTGCTTATTTCATGAAGGTGACTTGGTAAATGATCAGCTTGTCTCCCCCAGGATGACATAAGCTTAGATTGCAATGACGTTGTGTAAACATTTTTAACGGTCCGTGAATGTGAGCGACTGGCAGAATTTTACAGCATAAATATTACAATCAAACAGGACGTCATTGCAGTGCTCCCGGCTCCTATAGACGCATTTTCTTCCAACAATCCAAAGATTCATTGACTTTAGCACTAGCTTCCTTGTCAGCTGTAAGCAAAACCTGTGCTTAGCGACCAACAAAGGGATAATGGAAAATGGTCGTATAGCACAGGTGAGTGACAGCATCAAGGAGAGGCAAGATCGCTTGGTGCAAATTGCAAATAGGCTAACCTCAGATGATTCGAAAGGACAAATCACATGCATTTATCTACGACCACGTATGAGTAGATCAAAGTGGCATAAATTAGTATAATTAGCTTACATTACAAGACGCGTAAAACGTCGGTATTTTATTATATTGTCATAAATTATCATAATTATATTTGCAGTTAGACTGGCTCATGTACTTTAAAAATGTCTTCGAGCCGAATGGGATGTCGATCACTGGCGACGAAATGGTCTTTGTTCATCACACCGCATACATCAAAGACATGCTGAAGATTATCACAAACACTTCAAAGAGGTAGATTGTTATAATGTAATTTTATATCCTGTTTCAGTATGTAACGTATATTCTTTGCAATCAACATTTTGTTTCATGTTGGAAGGGAGATTGGGAGACCACTCTTTTACATTTGTCGACAAAGATACATTGATTGATTGCTTGATTTCTTGCTTGCTTGCTTGCTTGATTGATTGATTGATTGATTGATAGAATGATTGATTGATACGTGTCTTTATTTGAACAATTATGAACAAAAAGATTACAGGAACAGAAGGCACATGCATGTGCGCTTACACTAAACGGAATAATAGACTGTTATTTTGATTGATTGATTGATTGATTGATTGATTGATTGATTGATTGATTTCCTTATTTACTTAAAACAGGACTTTGGCAAATTACTTTCTGTGGGCTGTAACGAGGGACTACGCTGATTACTTATCGAAAGAATTCTCGGATGCACGCTTTGGTTTTACAAAATTTCTGTCTGGTGTTAGTCTACAAACACAACGATGGAAGAAATGCGTGGAAGTCTGTCGGAATTATATGGGGATGGCTCTCGCATCAAAATTTGTCAAGGAAAAACTGAAGACGAACACTAAGCGAGAGGTGTAGTTGCATATCAGATTTCGTTGAAAGTGATTTTTTACATAATTGAATATCTACTTAGGAAGCAATCTCATTTTTCAATGGTTCCTTAATTAAAAGCCATGTTCTCTGTTGGATATTCATTTTCTTCGACAAAACTACAAGATACCATAGAACTTATTTATAAACTGCAGATCTTACGTTTGACATGATACAATGAAAAGCTCAACGTTGAGTTTATAACCTATGGAACCCAATTTTATACAATATCGAGAAAAAAGTAATAGTCATACCCATATTGGAAGTCTCAGGGACCAAGAACCTAGACGTTTTTAGATAGCTGGGACCTTATTCAATGACCGTGGCTAAAGCGTAGTCCGGGACCAAATTTCACGTCCCATATTTAGCAATTTGATCCAGACTAAATGTTTAGTCTCGGACTACGCTTTAGTCCTGGTCTATGAATAAGAACCCTGGTCAACGCATATATACAGTAGGTGTGTCTGCCTGCTTCGTCTCGTGGTTAAGATGCCTGGCTGCAAAATTAGGCTCCCAAAACAAGTGGCACATAGATTTGCTGTGACTGCTATACAATTTTTCACTTCAAGATCTCTAGCAAGGTCCTCAAGCTATAGGAACACCATTAGCTGAATGAGCTAAAGCAAATACATTTACATAAAACATGCAGCTTTACCTATGTAGAAGTATTCAAAAGCTGTTTAGAGACATTTGATGACTGGCCGCTATAGCCAGGTGACTGCCAAGACAGGTCTGAGTCTGACTATGTATGTATGTGTGTTTAATTGAAATTCATCAAGCAAAGAATTCACATTTAGCAGGCTATAACAATAGCACTTACGTTACATGGGCAAACAGGGTAATAGATAATATGATTCAATTTAAGTATAGCTAATAGTTCAGATACAGGCTCAATTCAATGTCACTCAGGGCTGTTCTAAATTCACAAATACTTCGAGGGTCAATGCCTTCGTCCGACAAATAGTTCCATACTCTGATTACACGGTGGTAAAGAAATGGCGACGATCGTCTGTGCGGGGAATTCCAAAACTGAATTTCATGGAATGTCCACGAGTTCAGTTTCCAAGACATCGGTTATATCCGGAGGCAGCTGCACGTGCACTATATACAACACCTGCGAATAGCGACCTCCTCCTTCTACAACATACGATAAGCAGCTGGTAATGGTGCTCACTT
This sequence comes from Calvadosia cruxmelitensis, assembly GCA_900245855.1. Classification (NCBI taxonomy): domain Eukaryota; kingdom Metazoa; phylum Cnidaria; class Staurozoa; order Stauromedusae; family Kishinouyeidae; genus Calvadosia; species Calvadosia cruxmelitensis. The sequence continues at coordinate 2,559 of OFHS01001549.1, forward strand.
AATTAATGGAAACCCAAGAAAGTCTCCTAATTAGATTTTGATCATCGACATCATTCGTTAACTTATTTTTTATATTACCAATTGATCTCTAGTTTTGTTTGATAATTTTGTCTTATCCTTCAAACAGGTCGAAAACATGGTCTCTGAAATCAAGGATGTTTTCACTCAAAATCTTGCGGATGTTAAATGGATGGACGAAAAGACAAAAAAATACGCAAAAGACAAAGTAAATATTTTATCCTGTTCTTTTGAATCAATATTTATTGATTTCCATTTTATTTCAATCGAACATGTTGATAAATGATAAACAATGAATAAAGGAAAATACTTTTACATGGTGAAACTTATCAATAATTATCTGAAACTGCATGTGATTGAAAAACTAACAATAAAACATAACTGCATGATTTATTTATATACGAAGTCAGCAAGTATGTCATACGTCGTCATTACATGAAGCTGAATAACATAGATGCCAGTCCGTGCAAATGCAAATAATTTATCAAGAACTTCTTTTGCTCCCGTGTGGTCCCATTGTGGAAGGATCGATGTTGTCACTGCGCCAACATTGTCTTGTTTCAAATGTCGTTTAGACAATAAATTTAGTAAAATACTGTAAACGTTTATAGGCTGTGCGTAAGTGATATTTATATCCTGTAGAGAGAGAGAGAGAGTAGTATATTTGCAGACATATAAACAGCGTTTACAGTGATAAGACTATGAGTAAGTATTGCTAAAATTTAGACTATTTAAGGACACGATTTCAACTTCAGATTACTGTTTCTTGATTCCTTTTATGTTCTAATGGTAGATATTTACAGAATAAATCAATGTATTACAGCTGCATGCAAACTCAATATTATCAAGTCTCTGTTGTTTTCCTCCTAGGCTGCTGCAATGACTGGCAACATCGCATATCCTTCATTCATTCTAGACGCAGACATGTTGTCTAAGAAGTACTCGAAAGTAAACAAATCCCCGTCATCAACATGTTTGTCGTATACGATACAGTTATAAGAAATAGTTATGCGTTGTTACAGTTTACATTTAGATTGATGGAAAAGGGTGTTTTAAGGCAGTACAATTCTTATTCATACCACATCTTAGTAGAGATATTCTAACACTTTGCTATGCTTCTGCTAAAAGCAATAGGAGACTTCTTTTTTTTCGTCAACAGAGTTATTCGAAAATGGAACAATTTATCCGAACATGTGATCAATTCAATCACAATAAAAAAAAAATTAAAACGTAGAATTACGTCATTTATTATGAATTAAAATAAATAAAAAATAAATATAATGAATAAAATAATAAATAATAATAATGAATTAAAATTGAATTTAAACGTAGAATTACGTCATTGATTATGAAGTAATATAACCGTAATTGTTTTAAGATGTCTTCCGTGAGTACCTTATGCAGACCTTCTACGCGCGTGTTATTTGAATATTAATTTATCACATACATATATGATGATAAATGAATGAATGTCAATTTATTTAACTAGGGTAGCCCAATAAGCTAATGGCTTGTCTCCCTTGGGGCCCTCGACAATTAAAACCACAGATGACAACGAATATATGTGTTGGCTGGCCCGGGAGTCGAACCCGATACGCCTCACTGGCAGCCACACGTACTAGCCCCTAGACCACACCGACACTAATGATGATGATGATGATGATGATGATGATGATGATGATGATGATGATGATGATGATGATGATGATGATGATGATGATGAGCGAATATCCTGCACCACTCAGTAAACTAGATCTAGAAACATTAGAATCTCGAAGAACCGTTCTCGACCTGTCTTTGTTTCACAAAATTATTGAAGGGAAGTTAGTGAAGGTTCGAATGCCAGCCTTCGTACGCGTCCAAACCTCGAACACTCGGGGGAATAGTAGACGATTTCACGTTGACAATGCATCAACTAACTGCCGACATCATTTTCTTTTTCAATCGTGCCATAAGAATCTGGAACTATTTGCCTGAGGACATCGTTATGCTCCTTTATCCGAGCAGTTCAAATTCAAAATTATTAAACATTTATGCAATAAATAACATATGGTCAACTTTGCATCCACATCTGTAAACCGTTTAGTGTAAGTGCGTTTATCCAACACCTTCTATTCGTGTATTGTTTGGATATTTCATTTTTATCCAAATACTTGTCCATCATGATGGTGGTGTCGTCCAATGAATATCAATCATCATTTCTCAGGTGAACATGATGCAGAATTTGTACTTTGAAAACGTCTTGAGCCTTCGCCTCAACGAAAAACTTCGGAATGTTAGGAAGCTTCGTCGACCTGTCGATCGTGAAGAGTAAGTGAAATCGCAAATGTAACCTATATTACAACATTACATTTCTGCTGCAATAGTTTGAAATTGACAATTATTCCCACTATTTCAGATGGCTTCTTCCTCCAACTGTAGTCAACGCATTTTACGATCGGGCAAGAAATAAAATGGGTAAGAAACAAGCAAATGAAAGATATCTACGTTGCTTCTACGTTTGATGATGAAGTGATGATGTAATTTATTTTCAATCTCGTATTCTACTACATACAATATCAGGGATAATAAGCATGCAGCTACCTAAAAGATATGTTTTACAGAATCCCGAGATAAATCCATTAAAGTAAGATAAAAACGTAAACTGTGAATTAAACTCATCACCATAGATAAGTTATACTGAGCCTGGTTGGAGCGTGAATTCTTGTATGTCAAGCGTGACTAGCAGCTGGCTGGCGATAGCAAGAATGATCTGATACTGTTCCTGTTACAGCTATCCACTACCTGTTTGATTGAGAGGCTAGCCTCGATTCCTAATGCGTGGGCAGCGCGGTGTGATTTTAACCTCACCTAAATTTCATTTAGCAACATTAAATATGTGATTAAAATAAAATAAACTGAAATTAAAACATAATATCGGCAAAGGTCATGCTAAGGGTACTAAAATATCTAACGATTTTATAAAAATTTCGTAAGATCCATTTTTCTGACTCTTGACATGAATTCAGAGCGTTGGCATTTGGCTTGGAGACGATGGGGTCGATCGGAGAAGATGGCAGACGTTTCCTGTCATCCATCGGCACACGCCTCATCAAGGGGGGTAAAACAATCAAGATCTTAACTCTTCCAACGAATAAGCATGGCTATACAACGGGGAAACGCTGCTTGTGTTTTGGACACTATTCCCTCAACTGCTTCATTGGAAGAGAATTTTTAATTTGTAAATAGCTTAGTCAGGTTTAGTTTTTAAGTATTTTAACTGTAGTTTTTGTAAGTAGCTATTGTCATGCATGGTTTTTTATTAGTTAAAGTTTATTTAATTTTAGGAAAGTTTGTCTATATAGTTTGTTGATGTATTTATTTGAAATAAAAATTATGTTATTTAAAAATTATACAACAAAATTATACACAGTTGGATATCAAAACAGAAGACAAATATTCCATCGACAATTAGTAGTTAGGTAAATTTATAATCGATCAAAATTGTAATGGATATTTCTGTTTTCGTTTCAGTTCTATTTGCTGGTATCCTCCAGCTTCCACTATTCGATTCGGCCATCCCAATGTAAGAATGATTCATGGCTTTATTTTACTTAATGTTTTAATTATTTTTATGTTTATTATGTGTTATTTCTATTCTACTGCAAGGTCACTGAATTACGGTGGAATAGGAACAGTGATGGGTCATGAGTTAATTCATGGATTCGACGTCCAAGGTAAATAAGATTATCTACCTTTTTAAGCAAAATTTTAGATCATTTTAATTTTAATTAGTACTAGGTAAATTGTATGTTAAATAAATTAAATATGGATTATTGTAAATATTTACAAGTAGGGCTTTTATGTAGTTTTCAATTCATTGAAATAAAGACAAAATTCAGTGGAGTAAATAAGATTGAAGGGGTTACTACACGACCAGGTATGTTTGGACAGCCTGATTTAAATACTTGTGATGTAAGGAGACGCAATAAAAGTACCAGAAAAACACGAGGCATGCGAATATTTTTGTACGTTTCTAGTTTCTCCCTATACATCCCGCTCTTTGCATCAGGAAGTTCAAACCACGCCTCGCGGTGTGATAACTTTTTATAAAACGATATGTAAACTATTACTTAAATGAACAATTATTAATATTACTGTATAGTCAAACCTGTATTAGCGGCCACCTCTATAGAGCAGCCATCTGTGTATAAATGCCACTCTTCGTAAACCCACAATGACACTTTCTATAGAAATCAACCTGGACAGAAAGGTCACCTGTCTGTAAAGGTCATTTTCCTCAGGTCCCAAAGATGACCATTATACCAGGTCTAACTGTAGTAGCAATGATTGCAAATATTTATATTATTCTTTTATAGTGCTCAGTTGTATAGCAGCAATTCATCCACATTTATTGAACATTTTTCACCAGAACAATTATTTATTAATGGGAAACTAATAGAACGCTTTATAATGAACAGTGATGTAGGCTATGATATTTGGTTATTTGCTTCGAGCTCTGAGTTCGATTTGCGTCAATGATGACATTAACAAACACCTGTCCTTAGCGACCACCTGAGTAAAGAGACCACATTTCATTGATCTTTAAAAATTATCCCTATCGGCTTTAAGATAGATTAGATTTAACGGTGCGTTGTAGCGAAGTACATGTGAAGTATTGATCTAAAGACGTCATGGGCCTTGTAGTAGAGTACTCACCGAGGATAAACTACTAATAAATATGCTAAAAATATTCTAATTTATTCCTGATCTCATGTTGGATGTCTTGGTCACTTTATCAGGTCGGCTGTTTGATCCAAACGGAGACAAGAATGATTGGTGGACGGCAGAGAGTTCTGATAATTTTGACCGCAAATCCAGATGCATTGCTAATCAATATTCGACATACTCACTCTACGGGCATAAGGTAAGTGTAAAAGCGATCACTTATAAGCCATGTAAGCTCAAGGCGTATAGGTCATCTGATTTAGAATGTGGACGGTCCTGGGTTCAAATCTGGCGGACACACATGAAAGGCCACACGGAAACAACAGTGTTTCAGTTGGAAATGACATGTCTCCCTTGCCTTCCGGCGAATAGTTGACACTCATGTTAGTACCTTGTGTTCAGTCGACTGCACCTATTGAAAATTTGAAATTATACTTCATCCCTCTCTAATTCATCCACATATATATACTCACTACAGTGTAACCCCGTTGATATCACCTCGGTTAATATCACAACCCGCTTAATATCACTTCAGTTTGAGAACCAACTCTCTGTCTGAATAAACTATTTTAGCCAGCTTAATATCACAACCCGCTTATTATCACGATTTTAAATTGGAAAATCATAGTGATATTAACGAGGTTTCACTGTATCTCTGAACCTTATACACGAACAACGAAAGCTGACATGGAATGAATGGACAAAGATCATAACAGGCAGCCGCGTTCCAAATGACTGCTATGCATCGAGTTGAACATCTAAGGACGGTTCTAATGAGAGTTTAATTTTTATTTCTCTATTTTTAAGCTCAACGGAAATCTGACATTGAGCGAGAATATCGCCGATAACGGAGGAATCCGAATCGCATTTAGGGTATGTTATAAACAACGAAGGAATCATGTTTAGGAAATACTGCCTACGTTATTTTGATCTGCTTCGAGATGATCTAACTCTGGACATCAATAGGAATGCAATTTTAGAAATTTCTTGATTTATTTTGATATTTCTAAGGCGTACAAGCATTGGCTCGCGACGAAAGGAAGAGACACAAAGCTTCCAGGTGTCAACTATACAAGTCAACAGGCGTTCTTTCTCAACTTCGCACAGGTAAGTTCTAAACAATGATGTCTTTTATCAAACTTCTTGCATGTCCAAAATTAAGGCTATAAATCAAGAGAACCTTGGACTGTGTGAACCTTAGAATCCGTTTCTTGTATAGCAAGTAGCAACAACTTCCACGCCCCTTGCCATCCACATTGTAGATTCGCCAGTGTATATCTTTGCTTTACTTCTTCGCAAACACTATTTCATTGCTCATGCTAGCAATCCTCGACTTATGACTTGACTCGCGTTACACAAAATTAGAATGAAAATCACTCTCGAAAATTGGGTAAGAATTCCATCCATTGCTTCCACATCGATGATGCTTCCACCTACTGTACATCTTGTAGCAATGGGTCAAATGACCGCATGGTGTCATTGCTTTGTTTTCAAGTAGTTTTCCTTGGAACAACTCGATTATAGATACAAAACTGTGGAGTGGACATTACTTGCTACCCGGTCAAATAGAGAGCACGGAAGTCCGCCGTATAGGTGCGTCCTCATCCGTCCATCTTAGTCACCCTCAGCCTGATAGACTGAGATGCGTTCTGCTGAGTCCTGCCATTGGCCCTAGCGGCGAAGCAACTAATGGAGCAATCTTGTAACTAACGTCTAGCCATCGCTTCACAGCACACTCCTTAGGATGAAACGAGAGACTATCTTGTAACTCACATGGAAAAGTGTCATTCTTACTTCTTCCTCATTACAGACTTGGTGCAGCCTGGAGAGACCTGACAACGCAGGACTAAATATACAAATGGCTGTTCATTCACCAGGAATGTTCCGGTACGTTAGTATCAATGCATATAGGGTCAGTACAACAAGTAATGTGAAAATTGAAGTTGGTACTGTGTATGGAAGTCTCATTATGTTTAGTTCTATTTTTAGAAACACGGAAAATATGCATAAAATACAAGTTAAATAATATCGCGTGATGTTTCTACATTTTCCAGCGTTATCGGGACGCTATCGAACACGAAAGAATTCGCTGATGCCTTCAAGTGTCGACTCGGCAGTCGAATGAATCCACAGAACAAATGCCAGGTTTGGTAGAAACACAACAAAGACACAAATCTGCAGCAAATTCGCCAAGATGTTCCAGCACAGAACCCTTAAAAATGGAAATGGCGTCGGCAGCTGTGCTTCAATCAGCAGAAAAACCTCGTGGCAATAACTCAAACAAAGAATGTAGAGAATATTATCAGTATGTGAACGGAAGTAGTCTCTGTATAAACAGTAAGAAGTGAAATCGTAGCGTCATCAGCCTGGAAATTCCTTGTATAAAAATATTCAAACACAGAAATTATTTAACCAAGGCACCTTGATGTCAGTCAATGTAGAGTAGAATGTAAACCACAAAAAAACACATGCTATTCAATAGAATTTGCGTCTTTTCTCAAACAATCTGCACATTATACACAAAATTAATAAGATCTTAAAATGAATCATACTTTTGACTTAAATGTACGGCAGAAGGAACAGATTTCTGCAAGAACGCCAATTGTTTAGAAATGCAAGAAAATCGAACCAAGCACGAATCTGAAAAGCATTATTGCCCAACAATTTGAAATTAGATTGACTAAAACGCCGCGGCAGAAAATGCTGCCTAAAGAAAGCAAGTCGCACGAATACGAATTCAAATATGAACTAATACGTTAAAGCAGAAGATCACCGAATATCAATGCAAGATCTTTCTACCAGTACCATCTTCAGGCGTTCATACTATCATAACATGCACGTGTTCACACTAGGATAAGGCACGTTTACACCAGCGAGAAATGTACGCGTCTAGCGTCATTGAGGAAGGCAAGTATTCACACTTCACGTGTTTAAATCGGTACGCCAGACTACTTCCTTCGAGAGTATTCCTGATTCCATTATGTACATTGTTAAATACACTAGACCAATGGCCCTACGTGTGGTCCCAGCCATCTTGGTAATTTGATAATTTTGCCCCATTCGAGAAACCCGGCAAACTGAAGTCTTTGAACGACGGATCTAAAGAAAGTCGAGAACACATCATTAAAATTCTTTTTCCTCCTGGGAAATTATACGATATCCGTACTGCAATTCCATATTTTGATTATTATTGTAAAAATTAGCCATTCTATAAATTCTTAGAAATTTAATAAAAACATGAAGCAACTTGTCAAGCGGACTGAATGAAAGCGAATAATCCAAAAGAGAACAACCACATACAATAATTATTCCTTGCCGGCGGTGTCTGAACGGGAAGATTTGAGTCTTGTTTCCAACACCGCACGATCGTTCATAATCTGCGAAAAAAAGCAAATAGACTCATTGCCTCCTGGCTGTTTCGCGTGTTGCGAGGCATACTGAGCGTGGTTGGAGCAGGAATTCTTGTATGTCAAGCGTGACTAGCAGCTGGCTGGCGATAGCAAGAATGATCCGATGCTGCTCCTGTTACAGCTATCCACTACTTGTCTGATTATGAGGCTAGCCTCGATTCTAGAGGCGTGGGCAGCGCGCCCTATGGCGTGATTTTAACCTCACCTAAAATTCTTTTACAACAAAAAAGCAACTAAGCAAGCAAATTTTTTTAATAAAATATAATCTAACTCCAACAAGAAAACACTTGGAATAGCGAAACCAAGCATCAAACAGTATTCCAGATTCACAGCAAGCTGATCTCCAGCAGTACCACACTTTGCATAAAAAATAATGCATTCTGGAACATGGCTTACAATGTTTTCTGTGGTTATTTCTTACCTCCTTGAGTTGAGCTTGTAACTCTCGTACGATCGTTGACGCGGCAGCATTTCTTTCGCGGTATTGTTTAATCAGTTCTTCAGTCTCCTGTCGTTTCGTTTTCTTTTCCAACGGTCTGAAATCCCACAGCACACAAAAGACGTCAGTCTTAATAGCAATTCGGGGAGAGTACAAGATCACTAGACAGTCCAATGTGACGCTTGCAGATGTACACTGTGAGTTAATCTTACCGTATCACAACGCTGGGCGCTTGGAATTTCGCTCTTGTTGTAGCCTCGTCTGCGATAGCATCTGGGATTGCTTTGTCAGAGGTCGCCTTTGGAAGACTGACGGGCGGGCTTGGTGCAGGCTATGCGAATAAACAGCAACAGTCAACTTAGACACGAATGCACCACTCGAGGTCGTCTAAACCCTTGGTCTAAACTAACATATAACCTGCCCCAAGCGACCACTTAGTTAACCTGTCTTGTACGCCCACCTGAATACATTTGATCTGTCGCTTGCGTAATAGCCTAAGGCAAGCGTTGACTGAGAAGACTATCGTCCGTCGAAGGGATAATGAACGTTAAATCAATTAGCGTAAGTCAGCAAGTAACAGATTAAAGTTAATGCTTACTCTTTTCGGCGTCCTGATTTGGCCATCGTCGACTGACGTCAAAGCCACACCCGCTAAAGATCAAATGAAAGATCAGAAAACTGTTTCAACACAAATCCATAACCTTACAATAGTAACACCTGTCTATAACGACCACTTTAGATGACTGGCCTATATTAACAGGTGGTCTTCATATACAGGTAACTTGAAATGTTGTCTTGGGCCATTTGATTATTGGCCACCACGACGACCAAGTGGTTGCTCTACAAAGGCGATTGCAGATTCACAAGGTACATGACACGTCTGTAAGCATGATGAAATCTACAATCGTTGAAGTTTGATACCGAATGTTTAGATCATTGATCAACATTCTAAAGTCAAAGCCTTACATGACGGTGGTATGCAAGTTGGATAATCAGGCACTTTTCATGTGAAAATTTTAAGAAATTTTAATTAACAATAAACAACAGTTTGCTGTTGCTGTTATTGTTGTGTCGAGAAGAAGAGACTACACCCACAAGGTTGAAGAGGTTCAGCCCAACTGACAGGAGGTCCATCTAGAGTGGCTTCACCCAAGTGAATCGGAGGCAGCCATCACGAGCTGGGTTCACAACCGATAATCGGGTGTCTCTTGGTGATCCTCGGCATGCCTAATCAGTAAAACACGTTTCAGTCGCAAGATTTCAGTGGCCGGTCACAGTCCATTGTGATGATAACTTGCAGAGTTGGGGGATGGCATACCACAGTAGAAAACAATGGCCCCCGTCAACTTCCCTTTCCGGTTATCGTCCAACACAGTTGAAGCCAGACATAAGCATAATCCCCTGTTCAGAAACTGTGTTCTTTTATTACAAAGATCAAACATAAACAGTAGTTTCTATAACATCAATATAACACAAGATCCAATGGAACCTGACCACAGTGGTCACTATGAGGAGGGAAAAGGTCAGACTGTTATCGAGCAGTGGCCTTCATACACAGGTGGATTTCAGTAAAAACGGTCCGCTAAGTGACAAGAAATATTGGGCAAGGACATCTGTTATAATCGTAGCATAGTATTACTCCTAAATTAGTTATTACTGTGCGCAGGAGTCAAGATCAAGTGATCCAAATATGTAATACATTTTGAACAAATGAATTTATTTTAGATCACGACACCTGCTTCCTGAACATAGAAATACAATTTGTCGACAACAGTTCAATAAAACATTGTATAAATGTGTTCACTAAGCTCCATCTGATGCAATCCTTACCTTGGTCTTCTGCAACATTCGGAGCCACGCTGGATTTCTGCGGAGACAGATCGATACAGAGTTACAGACACATTACAAACGTGCCGTTCCGTGAAAGTGTCACTATCATTGTAGTAATGCAGTAAGCACCCTGGCTGTATCAACAAATCACGGGAATCGGGTAATTCCTGTACTTTCTATACAGTACTTCTGTAGGCGTGTGTATAAGCAGACTAAAGCATGTTAAAGTCCTGCTGAAATCTATTTTGGTAGAACAAAAGCTGTGAACATTTCCAATCCTGCATCATTAACCCGTCATTACTTGCCTTGTCGACATAAATTTGAAAATGCTATACCACAGTACCTTGGTGGTTTATTGGTTTCCTAGCAACTCACCTTGGCCCAGTCGAGGGAGACCGATCGATGGTGACTAGGTAGCGGCCGAGGACGAGCAATCATCTCATTGGAAGTATCAAGTTTGGGGAACTTCGAAAAGTCGGCGAATTTATCTGTTTCATATTTAGCAGCGGCATCTTGTTCTGCAGCCGAATCAGCATGCATCCTGGATTGCGAACACGTGGATGACTACAAATGAAATCAGACCAGATAAAGAGTGAAAAACAAAACATATTTTCGCAGCTAAATCAATTAAACGGTTCAATTGGCACATACAATTGAATCTTGGGACACGGTTCTGGTTCCCAGAGGTCTTCCAGCACCTGCAGCGAAAACGTATTTTATTGTTTGGCAAAAGTAGTCACCATTTGACAAAACCATTTCAGGTTGACTGTATCATTGCTTCTCAAGGGATTGGCTATTCAACAAATACTTGCCTACTTTTAGGCCTTACAAACAATTGCATGCCTGATCAAAAAGGTACAGAAATTGGACAACAAAAGCCAACCTGGTGACGGCTGCTGTTTGTTTCCAAATATCTTGTTCAAATCTAACGACGACGATCGTCCATGGGATCTTCTGGGAGGTGGCGTTGGTGGCACACCTAGTTCTTCTTGCTGAGTGTCAGCAGGCTCCCTCTCTTCGACAGCAAGGTCTTCTACACTGCTAACACTGCTACTGGATGATCTAAACAAAACAAAAACACAATAGATTGATTTGTAAATATACCCAAACCTGTATTAGCGGCCACCTCTATAGAGCAGCCACCTGAGTATAAAGACCACTCTTAATAACCCCAAAATGACACTTTCTATAGAAATCAACCTGGACAGAAAGGCCACCTGTCTATAAGGGTCATTTTTATCAGGTTCTAAAGGTGACCTTTATAGACAGGTTTCACTGTACTGGAATTCTCCCTCAAACTTCAATCAGATGTTCAATACAAGCTTCTTTGATCATTGACATATCCTCAGCTTCATTAATTTATATTGGATGCTAGATTAACAGAGCTGCTTTGTCCATATAAAATCATTACTAACGCAAACAATGAAATTAACATAAATATAAATGTGTTGTTTGTTTAAGGATGGCAAACTGATAAGTCAATGGCTGGTCCATCTTGCAACCCTCAGCCTGTAGATCCACATATGTTACACTGAAAATATGTTTCGGATGCACTGGGAGTCAAACCCAAAACTAATATTTAGCAACTGGATATCCTAACCTCTACATCACACCTAGTAAAGTAAAAATAAACTAACTTCTCGTAATCATAATTGTTTAATGATACACAGAGAAGGTACAGTTAAACATGTCTATAACGGTTGCCTTGTTGTCTTTCGGACCTGAGGAAAACGACCTTAAGAGACAGGTAGCCTTTCTGTCCAGGTTAATTTCAAAAGAAAGTGTCATGTTGGGGTTATGAAGAGTGGACTTTATACACAAGTGGCTGCTCTATAGAGGTGGCTGCTAATACAGATCTGACTGTACTTTCTTCTAAGGCACAGCGACCAAAAACAAGATCAAAAGGAACATATTCACACAAGTACCTTCGACGTCTATCTAGCGGTTTCTCCAAGAGGATTGTTGTCATAGGAAGGTTGCTTTTGTGAGGTCTAGGCAGCGCTTGAGGATGAAATGTTTTGCTATCGTGCGATTCAACGGCGCCATCAACTACATTGCTTGGTTGCGCATCGGTAGCTTCCCTTTCTACAGGATAGCTTGAAACAGTAGCATCAGAATCGGGCACCATTCCAGAACCTGTCTTGTGCACTGGAGATACCATCGGTGACACCATGGGTGAAACATGTCCAACTCCAAGTCCGCTACCTTTTGTTCCTTTCATTTTGCTAGTTGGAGGTGGCAACAACTGAGCTGGGTGCGAATCCAATAGATTAAGAACCGGCAGAGTGACTCTAGGCCGCGCAATTTCCATTGACATCTTTTTGGCTTTCATAGGCTGAACAAATTCACTCCCAGTCGGAGATGCCAATGGTGATTGGGCATCTTGCAGTGCCTGTGCTGGTAGTGTTTGGCTCGAGGGCTGAACGCCAGCCTTGGTAGTCGGAGATGATACTGCAGCAATGCCATCTGCAGCATGCACCTGCTAACAAATCACAAAAAATTCAATTTCAATTTCTGAGGCGGGCCGAAATAAGTAGCAAACAAGTTGCTTACATTCATACACTTACATCACGTTCTGCTGGTGGCATACTTTGGTCTTGCCTCTGCTGAGGGAAATTGGCCCACTGCTGAAAAGTAAAACAAAAACCAGATAGGTAACCAAGTGGCCGGTTCAAATACAGTGAAACCTATCTATAATGGTCATGTGTGGGACCTGACGAAAATGACCTTTATACACAGGTGTTCAGGTTGATTTAGAACTATAGAAAGTGTCATTTTGGGGTTATGAAGAGTGGCCTTTATACACAGGTGGCTGCTCTATAGTGGTGGCCGCTAATACAGGTTTGACTGTACAGTGAAACCTGTCCATAATTGTCATGTTTGGGACCTGAGGAAAATGACCGTTATAGACAGGTGACATTTCTGTCCAGGTTGATTTCTATAGAAAGTGTCATTTTGGGGTTCTGAAGAGCGGCCTTTATAATATGCAGGTGGCAGCTCTATAGAGTAGGTTTGACTGTAGCTTGCAAGGAACGACACACTTTGGAATTCAGAAGTCACTAACCAACAATACAATACCAGTGCTCTTTAAGCTTACCTCCGTGGGGGATGAACGTGCTTTCTCTGCATCAGTGGGCTCAATAGGCGACGCCTTGCGTGGATGAGACCCTAATTCACTCTCAGTGGCATGTTGCTTTGAGTCAGCTAAAATAACAGATGTAGGACTTATAATGTGATTTCATCGTGGCAAAGCAAAGAATGAAAAAACAACACAAGAGACAACAGAAATCGCCTTCACAAGATGACACAGCTAGATATTTACACAATCACGTGACTACACAATGATGACATCAAGTTCACATGCGTCAGTCACTACATATGCATTGTATCTTATGTGGTTCTTGTTGCTGATGGCCCAAATAAAGAGAAGCCAAGGGTTATCCTACACTCTTAGTTAAAACAATGACACCATTACCTTATGTGGCATTTCATAACTGTATGTTATATCACACAAAGCTGTAACATATACACATTTGGACTATGGAGAACTAGTGACGCAAAAATGCATTAACCGCTCTCACACCTACAAGCAAATGTAAACTTTCAAACTAATGAACCCGTTAGTGCCGTTACAAATGGGACATTAATGCCATCCCTCACATTTCTATCAGCGAGAACTCACATGGTGTTGCCAGATTGAGCAGTGTATCGGGTAGTACCGGTGGGAGCTCAACACCATGCCTCACAGCCACGACAAGATGCATCGCAATACAAAACTCATGTATATCAAGCGCACGGTCTTTGTTGATATCCGAAAGATGCCTGAAAGTATACGAAAGACAATCAAAAGAACAACCTAGAAAGCAACAAGTCAATTTCACAACTTCAGATCATGTCTAAAGGGCTGGCAACACTAATCACCAAACAGCGCAAATCAACAGCTAAATTTGCAAAAAGCAGAAGTCACCAGAAAGGCCATACTATCGCCTGACTCAAAACATTCCTTTGTATGGTACGTTACTCAACAACAAAGCGTTCACGGCAAAACGGCATGAATTCAACCAATCAGCACAAGACTATCAACATTCGCCATGACGATAAGGCAGAATCTAACAAGTGCCGAAAAGCTCACTTCTAAAGATATTATTGTGCTTTGTATATAGAAGAATGGCATAATCAGTCCCTTAATTACTAATCAACTATGCAGCATAAATAATTAATATTCAAAGCACTCAAACGCAAATACCATATTTTGGATAGAATTTCAGTTGGAAGTGTTGACTTTAGGAAGAAGTCCCTTGCCTTTGCACCTGTGAAACAGAGTTGAGACATTAAGACACAATCATTCAAAAACTATGTTGTACAAATGCTACGTAACTACGGAGCATGTCATTAGTGAACTATCAAGTCATTATTTTCAGTAAAAATAATCATTTCCTTTACTGCAACATACAGTGAAACCTGTCTTATAAGTTCGGTCACCTCAGGGACCGGAGAACAATGACCTTTATAGACAGGTGGCCTTTCTGTCCAGGTTGATTTCTATAGAAAGTATCATCTTAAGATTATGAAGAGTGGCCTTTATACACAGGTGACTGCTCTATAGAGGTGGCCACTAATACATGTCTGACTATATACAGGTTCACTATTCTAGTGGCTGTTGTGTGGAATGAACTGCAACAGTTGACCTACCCTTGATCACTCTCCCTTCTCCGGACGGTTGCAATCGATTAAATTGATTTGTGTAATACTCGCGTTGCTCGTCATTAATTCTCCAGATGTCAGAGTCATCGTCTGTCTTCAGATGACTAGCGTCTTCCTCGCCATCGGAACTGTCGCTGCTATTCCCACGTGATGATCTACGGAAAAGGCAAATAGCAATCTGCAAACTTTACATATCTCATCGGGCGAGGACGAACATTCAAGAGTTTTAGAAGCAGATAAGCATACAGAATTTTGATAACTATATAAATATATATTTTGTTCGTTATCTCACTCAGCATGTATCTGAATTCTGTTATCATTATCATTGGTCAACTATCGGTATACAATTAATCTATCCATCTATCTATCTATCTCCCACCGAATCAAGCACGAATGTATCAGCGAATCTACGGTAATGCAAGTTTAAATCAAACCCATATCACATCATAATCATTTTACCCCACATCATACAGTGAAACCTGTCTATAACAGTCACCTTTGGGACCTGAGGAAAATGACCTTTATAGACAGGTGACCTTTCTGTCAAGGTTGATTTCTGTAGAAAGTATCACTTTGGGATCTGAAGAGTGACCTTTATAGACAAGTGGCTGCTATATAGAGGTGGCTGCTAATACAGGTTTGACCGTACAAGCTTTTTTCACGGAGCAGCTTGCAATTTCAAAATTATTCGGTGTAGGATCAGCTGTAATCAACTGCCATAAATTCAAATTTTAAGCTGTTGGTGATGACGGCGTAAGCGTGTGATGTTGCTGATGCTTTCTAATTCTCTATCATCATCGTTATAGCAAATGATTAGACCTTTTTTTTGCAGTGAGATCATGATAGATATAGCTTACAGTTCTGGTGAATTTCTATCTTGTGGATCCGCTTGATTCTGTTGGGTGGCATCGGAAAAGTTTGCCCAGTTACCGTCAACCATAAAGAATTTTTCTTTACTTTCCGGAGGACTCCACATCCCTGCTCAAGAGAAAACAAACAAACAACCGTACTCACTGCACATCACCAAAATGTCAACAACAACAACCCAATTCTGCAACATTCTGGCAAGCTAGTTCTGTGATGACTTTGCTTTTGACATGTTAATTAATGGTTAGAAAGAGTCGATATACAGTCAAACTTGTATTAACGGCCACCTCTATAGAGCAGCCACCTGTGTATAAAGGCCACTCTTTGTAACTCCAACGTGACACTTTCTATAGAAATCAATCTGGACAGAAAGGCCACCTGTCTATAAAGGTCATTTGTTTCAGGTCCCAGAGGTGACCATTATATACAGGTTTCACTGTAAGACTAATCCTGCAAGGATCATGTTCTGTTCGAATTATACAACATGTTTGTTATATACCATATTATTATCCAGCATTGTCTGAATCACACTGCTGGACTCGTCACAATAGACTATAAGTCTATAACGTACCTCAGACGACTGGATTATTAGCACACATTATATTATTATCTTCATTATTCACTTATTACTGAAATATATACCTTACAGTTGACTTAGTATTACCATCATCTCTGCTAATTCCTACGTTTTATTCTTACCGATACTACCTGCAATTTACGACATAATTATACAACTACACCAGTAGGAACATTTCATTCCGACTTACGTTCTTCAGGTACAATCTGCTGGGTTGGTGTGTGGACTGCTTCATTTCGTGTTGCGTCCGTTGCAATTGTATGAGAAGGTGCAGGGGATGATTCAGAACGAGTGAAATTAACATCCCTTCTGACATCAGGATCAAATGGTCCCTTGAAAGTAACGACGGGTGACGGCGCAGTTCCTCTGGCTTGTGATAATAGGGTAAGCTTCTCGGGTCTAGGTGCCGACATGTCAGGCTTTGGCAGGTTATTACTGACTGGATTTGTAGATTGTGTTGCTTGCTGGTGCGGCATTGGAGTGGGGACAAGTGGCGGCACGTGCATAAGTCGTTTGGGTTTCTGAGGTTTTTTGGGTTTGCCGTCATCAGCGCTACCATTGCTCGTGACTTGAATAGATGCAGCGTTTCCTTGCAAGTTAGTAGCCATTGACATGTCAAGTGGTGATTCTGGCTCAGGAGGACTACTGCTGAATTCCAGATCGCCAGGCCCAACGAGACCTTGGATAGGCCGTTGTGGCGTAACGGAATGTGGACTAGGCCTGGAGTGCTCGCTCCTTTCTTTCTTTTCAGCACCTTTCTTGAATAGGGGCGTGCTTTTGGATCTAGAGTGCTTTTTTTCTTCTACAAAGGAAACAGTGAACAATTTTAGACAGCAACCTAACAATTATGTGTGTCCTAGTAACTATCAAATGTAGACTTTATGCCCAAAAATCATTGGAAAAATTGGATAAGTGTATTTAACAAGAAGAGCTGTTGTCAATAGCTATCCAAGCTAGTTAAGACAATCTTTGTTACAGTCTTTATTTCATGAAAAGCAATAACCCTCAGTTATCAGTATTGTATCTATCATTACAAAACTCAGTCAGATCCGTCAACAAAAAAGCTACCAATTGGAAGTGGTTTCCTAACACAGGTGGTCACTTGAGACAGGTGACTTGTATTGTCAGACACTTTAAGTGACAATGTGAAGAAGGTAAAATCTACATAGTTGATCGCCTTAAGCAGGTGGTGGGTCATCAAACCATATTAGACTATATACAGTACTTACTTTCCTTTGACTTCTTCTGTAATATTTGATCCTCCTCGTTGTCGCCATCATGCAATGGCTCAAATTCCATGTCAGCCATGGCTTATCTGCTGGAAGACACAAATGAGACAAAAGCAATTCAAATGGACAACTGGACACTCATATCCTTGTGGCGGTCTCATCAAGCATTTACGTCAGCATTCAGACCGCCAATCAGCGCCCTATGTCAGTCGCTATAAATGTCCTGTATTTCGTAATTATATATTTAATTACAACCCACACACACTACAGCCTTACAAAACACAATCGTTATATAACGATAATAACGATAATCGTTAATAACGATATAACGATATAACGATAATCGTTATATAATCGATATATAGCCTCTACATCTGGGCGTAATGGGAGGGTATGCCAAATGTCATGAAAGCATTTGTTTGAGCCATAGCATTAGCTTCTCCACAGCACATGGTGCGAGATGGCGTGAGATAGTCAGGGCTTCCAAGATGGCATAAAGCACTTCTCCTGAGGGAGACGGTCTTAGATGGTGAAATCTTCAGAAACTTACTGCTGCATTCTAAATTTCATTAGTTGGCACGTCACAAGACAATGTGCTTACGCCAAGCAAAGAGAGATGCATTAATTAAGTAGCATTTTGGATGTGATTTCTCTTTGCATAATCTTAACACTGTACATTAGAATATTGGAAAGTGCCATTGAGAATGGCCTATCTACAACCGTATGGAAAACTCGTAAATCGTACACCGGATTTTACGCCAAACTTGCATGCACTAGTACGCCAAAAATTTTTGGATTGTTTATAGTCCCAGCCAAGGCCTCAACTCAATAAGGAAAAGTATGCCAACTACTGAAATTTACAAACTTTAGGAGGACGTACACCAAATTTATTTTGGCGTAGGCTGACTCCACGCCGGATTAATCCGGCGTAACATACACGTTTTCCATCAAGGTATCTACATCGAGGGCCAAAAGCACGTGCTTTGAGTGCCTATTGGTTAAAACGGCTCTGGAGACAGTGCAGATGTTTGGCGGCTAAAATTTCTGACCAATGAATCTGAAGTACACATATTAACAATACATCATATGCCTGATTTAATCAATAATGTTGGTGATCTGACATTATTCATGTACATACTGTTTACTATAATTAATTAATTATATCGTTAGACCGTATGCTACACCAAGGTCCAATTAAAAATAACCTTAAGACATTGAAGATCAATTAGTTAACAATGATTCCGGACATGTTAATTACAAAAAGAAAATGTAACATTTCTACATACAGGAAAGCCCTTCAGTTTGAAACAATGAAAAGGATTCATCGCAATGTTCGCAGACTCTCAAGCATTACGGTAGAACAGAGAAACAATATAAACATTAGCAATTACAGATAGATGAATTCAACGAACGTAAAAACACATGCGAAGAAGAAACGTCAACAGAATTAATTTTTCCTAGTCTAGCCACAACAATTCGTTTCCGACGGCGGAGTTTGCAACAGAGAAGCGAGAAAACGCCTCTCTAATGAGTTTAGCAAAGGCGACTAGACACCCACTGAGTAATCAACAGCAAAGAATCTAGACCATAGCAAATACTGCAGCCATAACATGTCCAACGAACAAGTAAGGTGAAGCCGGGTGAGCTACAGTATCGTATGTCACCAATATTAAACTATCGAAACCGTGAATTCGAGCGGCGACGGACTCGAAATTCGGCGGTAAAATGCAATTTTCTAGCAGTCTCGTGAAATTTCCGTACGAGCAAACGTAGACGCGCCAAGCTTAAACATTAACACCACTACGCATTAGCATGAAATTAGCGCAACAAATTCAAGAAAGCCTATCGATTAAAATCAGGTTTACACTGCGATAAGACGAATACAGAAGATAGATTGTACTGCTCAACTTACAGCGAGGAGCAGGTGTAGGCCGACAAACTCAGCTGAGGGCTAAGATGTAACAAATTCACTAGAACTTGAGCTCCAACTAGCTAATAAAACCAGAATCAGCAAAAATAAAACCTCCCAACGTCATTGCATCCGTGTGCCTCTCAGCGGCGCTTTAAAGTGTTGTTTTATCGTCGCTGAAACAACTGCATTGCTCTTCGCCACAAAGCTTCAACCGCCATGTTGTTTACTGTGGAATCGTCTTGAAGAGTGGTGGTCACGTGGTCAATTGTAAACCAGGGGGACAATGCCACAGTTTGCTTCAAGTAGAACCTGGCAAGAAGGGTCAGGCATTGCTGTTCTGTTCTGTCTATAATGGTCACCTTTGGGATGTGAGGAAAATGACCTTTATAGATAGGTGACCTTTCTGTCCAGGTTGACTTCTATAGAAGGCGTCATTTTAGGACTATGGAGAGTGGCCTTTATACACAGGTGGCTGCTATACAGAGGTGGCCACTAATACAGTTTTGACTGTGCTACCAAAGACATTTTGAAGTTGAAATATATTACAAAATAATGCGCTACATATAACAATTTTAGCAGCTATTCTTGAACCATGGTTGATTTAGCAAAAGAATATGGCCGGGTTGTCTCGTAATTACAGCACCTCTCACTTAAATGGTAAATCGACTTTCATAAGACCAAGTAGAAGGCTAAGGCCGTGCCCAAGGTATCAAAACTGGAAAAGCTATGCGACAATTCAACATCAACTACACTCGATGTTGTACTAGGTAGAAAAATGAGACTTCGAAAGACGGGAGCATTACCTCTCAGCAGCTGTGTGTTTTGGGGGTTAATACGCTTGTCATTATAAAAGCAAGGAATTGTTGTACAAACGTGGTCTTGGATGACTAATCCATCGTTAACAGCGGGATGAAGTAGCATTGTTACGATAGTATTACTCACAGAAGGCAAACATATATGCTATCATGCAACAAGAAATAACCAGCAGCCCTGAGTCTACCCTCGTTGACCTTTCCTCTGATGCCAAAAATCCTACACGAAAGACTGCAACAGAGCAGACACAAGAGCCAAGAGACACATGTATGGTATATAGCGCTGTTACATCAAATGACAGCACAATGATTACATAAAAAGGACAGTAGCAAAATGTTGACAGTGTTACAATGATACAACATACAAAATGGAATTAAGCCAAATCAACATCTATCAAACAAGCTACTTAAATAAACCATCATATCAATATTTAAATGAAAACAAATGTTGCCTTTCCCATTAATAGTTACAACCTCTTCATGCTCTTAGTTTCATTATATAGGAGCAAAATAGTTTTAGTGTCCGCAATTGTTTGGCAATAATGATAACAGTACTGTTCTATTTCGATTGTAGAATTGCAAGAGCTTTCGTTAAGTTTTCAACGGCCGTTGACGTGTCTTCATACTGCATTGCGCTTATGGCATATTTACATAACTTAGTTGCCTCAGTATAATCTGCATAGTCCAGAGTGTTTCCACCCGACGACGAAGCAGGAGCTGTTGATGCCTAGAAAGAGAATCAAAAGAAATTGAACTTCGTCTTCAATTCGTCACTATGTTGTCCACTCGTCGCATCCTGCTCTTTGTCTGCTGTTCGTCACGATTGGTCTCTGTTGCATCATTTAAACGTCGTCTATTGTTGTGTCAGTTAAATTCCAATGGACTGCTTTTTTGTGATAACTGTTTCCTGTATTTTGCCTGCTTAAATTCTAATTGCGTTAACATACAAATACTGTATGTAACTTTGCCCTCTTTTACGATGTATGTGCTCCATGGCCATGAAAAAAGTCAATGGCTTATTGGGTCCACAATAAATGATGATAATGCTGATTACAAGCTGTAATTAACCAAGGTAAATTCATTGATTGACTTAACAGTGTGACTGATGCTTAGTTATGGGGACATGTTTGCTATCTCAACTGCTAAGGGCTTCATGGCCTAGTGGCAGGAACGTTGGCTTTCGTATCCAGGGTACCGGGTTCGAATCCCAGCCGGACATGCAGCTTGGACCATGTTGCTGCCCTGGTGCGAGGGGCTTAATGTAACGCGCCGTGCTGCACAATTATAATCAGTGCAGAAGTGGTTCGAAACGTCCAAACTAATAGTTCTAGACAAGGGAGCCAGCCCTCGCAACGAGGGTGGTGGAACTCGTAAAAAAATCCCCCTACGTACCTCCACTGTTCATCCAAAAAGTGTCTGTCTCCATATGTGGCAGTTAAAAAAAAAACTTAACTGCTACCATCTGCAAGCAAGCAACTCCCACTAAACCAAGCACCAATGCGAAATAACCTATCAAGAGCAGTCTTCATTTCTGATAAACAGCAATAGATGCTTAATTAATTCTGGTACCACTTTAAATGAACAGAAAATAAGCCACCCTACATGTGATTGCATTATGAGCAAACAGTAAAAAATACAGAAAAGCCTCTACACAGTCGAACCTGTATTAGCGGCCACCTCTATAGAGCAGCCACCTGTGTATAAAGGTCACTCTTCAAAACCCCCAAAATGATACTTTCTATAAAAATCAACCTGGACAGAAAGGCCATTAAGGTCATTTTTTCTCAGGTCCCAGAGGTGACTGTTATAGACAGGTTTCACTGTGCAGGAAAAAGGAAAAAGTGGTCTATTAAGACCAGTGGTCCTTCAAGACAGGGTATCTCATGGAGAACAATGGTGAGAACTAGAGAGGCATAAGCAAACAAGAACACATTCTGCTCATACTAGGCTCTCAGCGGTTAAACACATGCTACAGAAGAGATAGCTTAGTATGGCATTTAAATTCGAAAGGCAAGGTTCGCACTTACTGGCTGTACAGGAACGTTTTGCTGTGGAGGAGGGTTATGGCTTTGAGTAGGCAACGAAGGCGGAACGGCCTGGTTAGTCGAGGGACCTGGGTTGAAGGGTGTTGGAACTCCACCAACTGGCATTCTAGGATGTGAATCAGGATTTGGATAGGGTAGATTGTTGTCTTGCGATGGCTGTGAAGGACCTGGCTCGCCACCACCAAATTGGGAAAAGGCACCCTCGCTTCCAAATTCTTCTTCAAATTCAGCTCCAGATGGACCAGCAACAGGCGTCTCTCCAGTTTTCATGCATTTATGAATATATGTTGCTTTCCATTTGGCATACTTCTGCTGCCGAGCATTCTAAACAAAAAGATAACTATAAACTTTAGTAATACAGCAAACTTGCACATAGAAAACTTAATGACTTTGATTCTGATGGATAGCTTGCACACATGTTAACCCCCTGACCTCTTCGCTGGGCTCGCCAAACTGGTTAAGTATGTCAAACAGAAGGTTGGCTGTGTAAAATCGTTTCACAACAGTTCTAAAATCAAAAATAGAAAAAATGAAAGTAAATTTATAACAAATGATGATCATTTACGCTCAAGAAAACAATCAATTACAGTAACTTAGTAAGAAATAAATTGTAAATTCAAAAGACATGCGAGGACAGAATGCCATAACAAATTATCCCTATATAGAATGGAGAACTTAAGGTTTACAAAGTGGCTACTCTTGGACCCTGCTCCTGCCGGCTGGAAATGCCTTCGCAGTGCCCCAAAAAAGCAGTGGAAAGACCAAGTGGTAAAGGACTTTAGACCGCTGCAACCGAACAATGGAAGGCACTAAGGTAGAAACTAGAAGACTCTGTGAGATACATACTGGATTGTAAGCAATGGAGTGCTATCCGCCGTGATATTGGTCGGGCAGATACATCTCGGACGACATCGTTGTACCGAAGACAGTCTTATAATGATGAATGAATTATGATGGATTGATGGTTTAGATTCACTTGTTGGTCATTGAAATAGTCGACATAAGGAGCTCTACACCTGAAGAGGGCTCTTGGCCATTCGTTACTGTCTAGGTGACCTTTTGCATTTAACAAATCCCAATGATGTTAAAAACTATAATTAGTCTCATACTTGCTGAACACGCCAGCTCTGTCATCACTGTCCGCCAACAAGAAAAGTTTCAATGCTGAATTTTCAACATGAGCCTGTGCGACGAGGTCATTCGAGACAGATTCCTCTCCACTGTCTGCCAATACTTTCTTCGTCTAAAATAAACGAGGAGCCGACATTAAGACATCTGTGAATGCCTAATTGTAGATTGTATAACAGAACTACAGACATAGCTAAATATCTTACAAGCACATATCTACAGAGATAATAGTCACATTACACAGCAAAGTCAGTCCCGTTGTAAGTTTATGCTTCGTGCTCAGATCTAGCCAGATATAATAATCCGATAAGTAGCTGATTGAAAACCATACAAGAAACCGTCTACAGCATACCCACTATCATCCATTTCAATAACGACCGTCAAATGACTGAAACACGCTAGCACCTAAGGCAATAATCATATAGGGTGAAATCTATCAAAGAACATTACCTGTTCAAGGCTGTCCATCAATGAAAATAAAAACTTGCGGCAGTCTGGAGTTTTAGTGTCGATTTTTATTCCTTGTTGCATAGCATGAAGACGAGCTGTAATATCAAGAATAAATGAAAAGGCGATTCTTTGATGGCATATGCAATGAGATATAGTGTCAGGAAGACGTATATACTGTACGGTCTGCATGGCCGAGGCTCGAGTCTGGGGGTGG
>OFHS01001550.1:0-26879 GCA_900245855.1 Calvadosia cruxmelitensis
CTGTAAGATGGTGTCAGCAGTAAAGCACCAACGATCGCCAATCTGTTCATGCAATTGCTCGTTGGTGACAAAATCGTCCCACTTGATGCCCAACAACTGACGCCACACTGATCTCCCAAATGCGTTGAGACGACTGATGCCATCCGCCTTTAGTGTCCAGCTATTGCTATTGTATGTGACTTTGGACAACTAGTTGAGGCAATGTTTTCTGGAATGTTCTGTATTGCCTTTGGGAGTACTTGAGAAGGACTCGTCAGTTATTGATAGTAGAATACTTCTGGACACACAATTTAATTTCTAATTAAGGTGGATTGTGATATCATTTGCGTTAGTCTGTAGAGCAGCTAGCTGCATAATTATAGGTCAATAATGTTGCATGTAAGCTCACCTCAACGAGATTTCCGAGGCATTCAGCCGCACCATGTTGACACGTGAATTTCCATTTGCTACCAACTTGTTGCTCCTATCACATGAATACAAAATGAGAATATTGGAATTACAATCGTGGTATCAATGTCGCAAGGTGAACAGATTTGTTCAATGAAGGAAAACTGTTTCGTACGAATAAAGGCTTGTTTTCGACTTGATCACACATTTATTTCTTGTTAATATATTTTAATTCAAAACAGAAAGATCTCATGGATTGACGAGAATGCATTTTCGATTTGTGAGCGATGAAACTATGCCACACATAACAAAAAAAAGCAAGTTTCGATACTCAAATGCTAAAAAAAGAAATTGAAAGACTTCTTTGATCTACTTGATGTTGCTAGATCGATTGGTACTGCCGGTATGAGTGAATATTCCGGTTAACCAGGATCCGATTCAAAAGCTCGTGTTAACCGGAATCTGATCCATGTCCTCACCCTTGCATTTCCATATGGAATGATCTGGAACTGAACGATGCCAGTGGCATTCAATTTCTCGTAGGCTGGCAGGATCGATTGCTTGAACATGTAATGACATCCGCTGCAAAGGCTTTCGTAGTACAACGCAACCGTCACTGGGGATGCATCAGCCCCAACATGACCCCCAATTTCCCCAGGGAGTAGGGACGGCTTTTGCAGGCGACAATAGTCAACCACCTACAGAATAAATGAAGCAATGTATGAAAGCAATTATGGTTCGACAGACCGTTGCTACAACTTACAGGGACCTGATAAACAACTATGTACAGTCAAAAGTTATTTTGTTTATTTTCTATTTATTTTTCAGGAAAATAGCAAAAAGCACTTGGAAGTAATTCTTTCTCTACTGTTCAGCTGACGAACAACTGTACGATAAGCAAGCCCTGAGGCTACTGAGTCCTTAGGTTCATTGAAGGGGGAGTTGCCTTCCAAGTTACAACTCAGTATTCAGTATTCGTTTTTGGATTCAAGCACATGCTTACTGCCCAATCTCAGGTTGTGCTATCGACTATGCATTAAATAATCGGAACTATGGACTGCTATAATGTTTGGCCTGAGCTATAATCTATGTCATGTGGGCGTTAGATCGTGTTAAATCAAGTCATTGCTCGATAACTTGTTGTGTCACGTGAAAGATTCCAGAATGTTAGACCAAGCAAGATCAGAAAACATATTCGATTTCACAAGGGTGTGTTCTTGAAGCATTTCTGTGTTGAAATTCAATAACTTTACCTGATTTACCACTGGTACAGTTTGGGATAGCAACAAAATTCAGACGTGTAAGTTGCGCTGAAAATGCCATTTTGACAGCCGGGACAATCCTTGAAATTGACTATTAAAGGAAAGAGTACAGTTAATTAAATGTGCCTCAAACAAAGCCATTTACTGATGTCATCACCCGTGAGAGAAGTCCACTAGTTTGAGTCTTAAGACGACTGCACTTGACCTATTACATCTAATTTATGGTCGTGTAGCTTGAAAGTAGTCATCTGGGGCTGACAAAACACTGCTCACCCCACATTCTTTGGCTGTTTCTTCGTTTTTGCACCAGTAGGAGAGGCCAATGTGACAGGGATTCTCTTTCACGGGGACTCCAATTGCTCCAACCACCAACAAGATAGCAACGAAAGCAGTCAATCCAGCCATTTCGATCATCCAAGAAACTCTTCCGAATTGGCTCTTGCGTCTTGAGTCTCAATGATAAACCCCAAGAAATTTTGTTTTTGGTGATAATTTCGTTCCGGTCACATGACTTAACTTTGCAAACATGTGTTGTTTTTGACGTTTAAGTGTCAGTTCACGTGAGCCTTTGTTAAACATGAAGGTTGCGACACTCATGGCGGCGAACGAAAGAGAAAAGTCAGTATTTTTGGATTTTCACATCGTACGAGTGTCTGCAAGTTCTATGGTACTTCCGATCAAGTTTTAATTCAATATTATGATTATGTTTTTCACTTCCAATGATCACGAACCCATCTCCAACTGGTATTATTATTAAACTCAAGGATTGTACCTGGAGGACCCCTGAAAGCTCGATAGCATTACAAAGTAACTTGGACGAGAACGACCTAATCCAATCCAATCCAATCCAATCCGAAGGATGTACAGAGAATCGGTCGATCGGATTTAATTTATGAACAGCCTACTTATTAAAATTATAAAATATTTCAGAATATCCGATATTCTATGAAGCGAGACAAAATCGGATTTGTTTCTATCAGTAAATCAATGAAGAATTCTATTTACTGCAATCTTCGAAGATCAGATTTTCGATCGTTCCTCGAATGCCTTAAAGAACTGAAAACCAATTAGCATCATTCTAACGCTACTGAAATAGGAAGCAGCTAACTATCTTTCGTAGCCGTGCGAGACAGCCTCGTTTCCAGACTACATTGCCAAATTCCTCGATCATTTGAGAAATTGAAACATTCTCACTTGCTTGCTTTGTCAAGTCATAGATTATTGAACCTCGCCAAAATTTGATCAATGCTAAAATGATTCACGGAGTTGAAGTCTAGGCTTACTCGTACAGATTTCGAGAGGTTCGAAGATGTTGTGCTCTATACTTACAAATGCCCCAGTATATTTCTAAAAAGTTGCTCAATTAATCATATACATATAAACTATCATTGCGGCTCAATGTTGATGGTTTGGTAACGCCCTGGCAAGAACGATAAAAACTGCGTTTTTTAATAAATTCACGGATGCCCTGGCAAAAACGATAAAAACTGCGTTTTTTAATAAATTCACGGATGCCCTGGCAAGAACGATAAAAACTGCGTTTTTTAATAAATTCACGGATGCCCTGGCAAGAACGATAAAAACTGCGTTTTTTAATAAATTCACGGATGCTTTAGGACTTGCCCAAATGCAATCTCTGTGCGAATTTTTCGGTGAAATGTGCTTTTAAATTGAACTCGAAAATGTTGACTACGATAAATAACCCATTGCAGAAAGGAATTTACATCATGTGCAGTTATTTTGTAGAGGTAATGAAGAACTCGAACTGCGTATTGTGTGTGCTTTCTCAGAATGACGTTGGCCCCATATTTACACAAGTTATACTGTATAGCAGTATAGGACACACATCGATATAAATACCACAATAGTCAGAGCTAACCAATATTCCATACCGTAGCTGGTTTGTTGGTAGGTCGATTAACGTGACGTGTGATCTGTTAGAAGATCTTTTGGAATAACGTACAGACAGTAGAGTCCTGTTTTGCTACAGTATGAAGTGTCGTTAAGTGCCATCTATCACATACTATGATATGATATGTAGTAATGGAAGTATGTAAGTGGGAGTTCATCCCCTTTATTTTCCTGTCCAATCTGGACAAATGAACGTATATATGTAGCGCTGGGTATATTAAATGACATCAAGGAATTCCAGGCTACATGTTATTTCGTAATGTATTTGCTATGCTCTGGTCCGTAGACAGGGAGAGATGACCGAAGGGTTCTTTATGACCGTTGTTGCCAGAGCTCTATATCTAGGACCAGGCAAGGTTGTGAATGCGACAAGAGAGAGAGAGAGAGAGAGAGTTACAACGAGCACGGATTAATATAGTTTACAGAGGAGACTAAGGCGAGATAACATGTTTACCAGTTACGACAATAGATTCGAAAATCTTACGTGCGTGGCCGGATGTAAATCATGGCTTGCGGCCATTACACGTACACACTGTACGTACCAAGTATCACAACTGCACCCAGCATAGTGTGCCTAGGCAACCGTTTCAAGACAACACCAAAGGGTCCTATCATTCAGTTGATGTTTGGGTGCCCCGCAACAAGGCAGGGCCACGAAAAATTCGCCTATAGGCTCATTCTGTTGTCCTCACCCACGGAAATCTTTAGTAAAAGGCGAAAGATTTGTGCGTGTATGAGCGAAGACCAGAGCTGAAGATAAAGGAATGGCAAGTAAAGTATTACTGTAGTATTTGTTCTTGTACGTGTGGTTATTATTAGCTTAACGCATGCGCAGTTTGCCTGCAACCGTGACTGCCTTCAAAATTCTTAAAATTCAGGCAGCCAATTTGCAAAGACTGTGAAACAATGTTAAAAACGAACCATGGTTTAGCAACTGATATGAGTGATCAGTTAGATCAAGTGGACAAGCGCAAAAGTAAACTCTTCATCATAAAAACCACCAAATAATAATTGTAAAAGCACAAAAGAGAAGAAGCCAAACCAATACCATGCTGCTTCTCCAGCTCAGTTCAAAGAGAAAAAAGATGAATGGAATCTGAACGAAATTTCCTAGAAAGAATAATTATAATGCCTGACTAATGACCGCTAATTAAGATTCAAATAATTTAGTTTAGCTTCTTTGGACATTTAACATTTACTTTATTGTATTTAAGTAGCTATTGACATGCATAGTTTTTATTAGTTAAAGTTAAATTACTTTTAGGAAAGTTTGTCTTTATAGATCAGTGTTGATGTAATTATTTGAAATAAAAGTTTATGCTTACAGCGTGATTTTTAAGAAACTTTATTGTATTACTTAAACAAATTATTCAGCTTTTGTTGATTGAATCAATGTAAACTAGCTAATAACTCATTTTATTTGTGAGGATAAATAAACTTCACTTTCACACGCACAAGCAAACATTATCTTCTTTGCCAAATACAGCCATCATCGTGTATAAAAGTCTCTTGTCATGGCAACGAGCTATAGGGATCACTTTGCAATAATGTTTTCAAACGGTTTGCGTTTATTGGCTTAATCCTGCAAGGCACTTGTGACCAAGTCTCGAAGATTGAACTTCTTTCTTCAATATTTCTGCAACCGTAGAAACCACACAGTCGGGGGCTAATTCTTTGTCGGACATTAAAAAGATCTCGAGAACCCCCCCTCCCCTACATCGGGTCTGTGTGTTTTTGAAGGAGTCTGTCCAGTGATTACAATGTTCAATGTTCATCATTGCTTGTCTTCACAGTAATGAAAGTGTCAGCTCGTAATGTATTCTCTCTGCCGTTATTCAAGTGAAAACATTTATTGAAAATCGCATTAAATATCAGAAAGCTACAGAGTACAGATAATGAGTAATTATCCATGATAATTGCATTAATTAATGCGTAATATAGCTCAGCATTCCGTGGACTTTAGCCCTGTCCTCCAACTGTTAGGAAAAAGAACTTTGTTCTTGACCTGACCCTTTCCATACGACAGCCTTCTGGATCTGCTGCTGTGGTCAACGAAGAACTCCCAAGACGCTGTGATCAAAATAGAAATTTCTACTTTCTTTCTTTCTATTTCTACCATATCAGCCTGGATGCTGAATTAAACGTTTGCATTTCAAGATAGAAAAACCACGAACTGACTGAGAGGGACACATCAAATGAATTCTTTATGCAATCCTTTGCTACGCTCCTTAAGTGTTTACTTACACTCAACGAGCATCTGTAGCTGAACGATTAAAAAGCCGGGGGCTCAGTTGGGTGGCTATGTTTATGTTTTATTTTGTGCCTGCTTTTGACGAATGTTTTCCTATGTGGTCAAATAGCTGCTCTCCTGTAATCTCTAACATGGTAAATGCATTTTCAAATTGTGGTATTAGCCAATCACATGGCATCTCTGTGTAGAGTGTCTGTAGGATGCTCCCGATTGAAGCAATCACAGATGACTTGTACAGCTTCGCAATGAATCCCTGATTTGAAAACGAAATTTTCGTCCAGGACTTTTTCCTTTTTGTGGAAAGTAGGACCCTCTCTTCGATAACATCAAGGTATCCTTTCCTGGCTATGACGTCATCTTCTAGCTGCATATAAAAACGTCCAAGCGGGCTGGCGTACTTCATTAAGTAGGCATAGTCCAGGTTCTGCTTTGACCTCCACGCTACTCTGGCAGCACTATCCCCATAGGCGCGGTACAAATTATTCAATTGACGGTAATATCGTTCTGGTGCGGCGATCACACAAACGAAGCCGATCTGTATGTGATATTGGAAGTCTTTAGCAAGCTTTTCAGCCAAGATGGCGCGTTTTTCTGGCATCCTGTCACTAAGAAATATGACTAATTTGATTCTCTGAAGATCCTTATCGCTAAGCTGGTCAAGCAAAGCATGGACTGTTTGTATAATATAAATGACGTCATTCCCTTGATGCTTTCGGATGACAGTCGGAATGCCAATAATCATCATGTCTAAAACGAAGAAAGAGAATTGGTTTGATTTCAGAAGATTCTTGCAAAATACCACTATTTTTAAAATATAACCACTAAAATTTGGCGCAGACTCATCGTTCTTAATTTGTGAATTATTTCGTGCTCAAAAGGTTATTCGCTCGTTTCTTATTTGAAACGTTGTGAAATTACAGAATAAATTCAAATTCTCAGCGCTACGTGGCTGTTAATCTGTGTGCGTCAGGGTGAAATACAGGTTGAATGAGCATATCAGTACTGTGTGTATGGCGTTACTGGATTAGAATGGGCTACTTTTTACCTTCCCCTGTTCTATTGCTTCCAAGTACAAGAGCTTCTCTTCTTGTTATTCCTTTGTTCTCCCTGTCTGTGATAAAGACTTCGTCCCAGGCTTCTTTGGTGCTTTCAGCTGTTGCTTCGCACATGATTAATCCTCTTTGGAAATGGCTCGCTGCAAGTTGGCGAAGGGAAACACATCAAAGGTTATAATTGATCGGCTAAAATACATCAATTCAAATAATGCTACTTCTGTATAACTGTAACAGTTTCACCAATGTTTGCTGCGAATGACGGAACTGAAGCACAAACATTCCAAAATGGATGTTCTGTCAGGATTTCGAAAACATGCTTGCCACGTGTCAATGGATCCCTGCCCCCTCGGGCTGACCCATCGTGCTGCCCCCTTGATGAACTTTTGTAAATATAAAGCATGCTGTGTACATGATATGAATGGCATTAAAGTGACAGATGTTGATTTTATTTCATTAATGGAAAAATAAGATCAAGAAACGTTTCACGATGTCTACAGTCCTCTAACGCGTCATGTTGGCTATGCAATACATTTCCGCGATTACCGCGTCCACCAGCACCGATGAAACTCAGCGGTATACACTATACAGTGCACGACGTCCGCTGCCCACTGCGTGTGATTGTTGAAGATACTGCTGGCACATGCCATCATCGCCATCATAGCTGTCCTAGGCGGATTCTCACAGCAGGCTTCTGGTTGTTGCCTTTGTGTGTTTAAATCAGAGGGTTAAAAAGAGATGCATGTGTCTTGCTGTAATTAGTCTACGATCAATCTGTTAATCTGTGTTACGTAATTTTACTTTGAAGATAGTTATGGGACACGACAGTCGCAAGGGCCATTTTATGTCGGTTATTGTTCAGTTTCTATAGCTATTGCTTTTTGCTTTCACGGCATGCGCAGACCAACCACCCCGCTGGCCCGTCTGCTCCACTGCTATCCACCTACTGATACTTTGTAAAATACCCGGAGAAGCATTTACAGATTAAGTAAGATCTAGAATGGGCTTTAGCAGATATCATCGAGCAGTGAGCAGATGACTTTAGATTAGTTGTAAGCAAAACTCCAAGGTCCTTCATTTTGTCCGTATTTTGCAGTTGGTGATCGGCGAGGCTGTAATTACAGGGTTGACTGTTTAAATTTCCAATACTGAAAACGGAGCGTTTATCAAATGCGATGCGCAGCTGCCACTTGCTTGTCCAGTCGCAGAGATTTTGCAGGGACTTGTTGAGCTTGATGGCACGTTTTGAATTATATAAACTTCGGCATCATCTGCGAACAATTTTATATGACATTCATCCTCTAAACATGTGACAACGTCATTAATGAACCAAATAAAAGGCAAAGGTCCTAACACTGCGAAACACCACTATTATTTTTAAGAAGTGAACACGCCTCGCTATAGAGAGTATGTCTGATAAGTAGTGTTGCAGTGTGAACACGCCTCGCTATAGAGAGTACGTCTGCTAAACAGTGTTGCAGTGTGAACACGCCTCGCTATAGAGAGTATGTCTGCTAAATAGTGTTGCAGTAGCCAGCCGATAACAATTTTATAATTATTTTTGTATCAAATCAACATAGCCTATTTTGTTGCGCTTTGGGATTCCAGTTGCTGGCGTCTTCCACGGCGAAGCGGCGAGTTCGACCGCGTCGTGGTTGCTATATATCCGTTTGCTTGTGGGATTTGGAAATGGAAGACAGCATAACAAAGTCACGACAACAGAATAATATTTCGATCACTTGTACTACATCTTGCTTGAATTGGAAAATTCATTTTGCAGAAGATGTATTCGTAATCTTATCTCTTATCTATCTATTAATTCTAAATAAAATCAACATCAGTCATATGGCACTTCAAATTCAGTACCTTTTAAAAGCTATATTCGCACACACTGGATTGCCATAGCCAAATAAACACATCTGAGAACTCACTGTATCCACTATGGAATAAAGAATTCTTACTTTACAGTACTCATGCTGAACTAGCAACTCAAGAAGACTACATGACAAATTCAGAGCGAAATCGGTGAAAGACTACAACATATTGCTGTAAAAATGATACCACAATAAACTCACCAAAATATAGCATTCCACATCCAGCCATCGAAATAAAAATAACAACATGTAAAACGCGCATTATCTTGCAAGATAGTAGCAAATTTAAAAGCTACAATAATAATGTGCTTCTTGCTTCTGTTTCGTGGTAATTTGCTCTAAGCATGGGTTACCAATCAATTGATATGCTAATTATCAATCTGTTATTTAATTGGCAGAATGTAAGCCACAATCCGTCAAGAACAGTCCAATTGCATTCTGGGATACAGTCCAATTTGATCTCTGCCACGTGTGCTCGCATCGGCAGAATTTTGTTTTCGAGAGCAAATAATTGAACTCTTTTCTATGGTTGTCAAGTTCAACCATTGTTCTCAGCTGTCAAAACTGTCAATTTCGGATCAAAACCACGTGCCTGAAAACACTTGTATCCCGACGTGCATTGGGGCTGAGCCTGGTCAATTTGATTTTCCCATAATCACAGTTGACGCCCAACATCTAACGCTCTATCAAAACAAACCCCGCTCTTCTTATTACTGTTTTAAAATAAAACATCACAGACCTTGATACAAACAACGAGCAGTTCCAAACGAGTGCTGCAAGAAAACATACGCTCTTCATATTTTTCTGTTTACGCATGCGCCTTACTTGTTGCCACGGCTGAAGTTCTTGTCAAAGGACAGAGCAAGGGTACTCTCTCGTCGTGGCAGCGAGATAGAAACGGCTTCGTAGGGAGATTACATCCAGTGCAGGTGGAATCATATGCTCTAGGCTAAAAAGTCACTATGTTTGGCCTCCCGCTGGTTAGAAAACGTTTTGCACAGTTTATTTCAAAGCAACGAAATATTCTGCATTAGAGAAAGTAGTTTGGTTATCGCGCAACACTTGTTCAAATGCGACGACTTTAGCAGAACATTACATTTAATGTTGACGGCGATGAATTTCTAATGATAAAGGTTTTGAGTTTACTAAATTGTGACAATTCCAAGTCAGTTTGACGCAACGGACAAATTTTGGAACACATGACAAAACTTTCCAGCATCATTGGCTCATTGGCACAATGAAGCTGCCTTGGGCACAAAATAATACAGGACGTCCCAAAGCGATTTCAAAGCTGTCTTAATTCTGCCCCAGACTCATACAAAGAAGCAAGCGAACACTTCGAGCTTCGCACGTGTCTTGGTCTCCCTAGCAACAGCAAAGTCCTGTTAGATTATTTCCCCCTACTCGCTCTTATTTGCAACGACAATGACCCACTCTCGCTTAGCGACATGTTTCAATGGTTGACCTGTATGAGTTGAATTTAGGTTTAGCTTGGTTGATTTGAATCATAGTCAAATCTAGAAATTATTTCATCTTCCATCAAACAAACCTGCAAACATTTCAAACGGACAATCATTAGCTTTCGGAGCACAATTAAGTCTATTAATCTTGACATCAGCCTTTGAAGGTTTGGCAGAGGAGAGCGATTAACGGGGCTTGCTATAGCTTGGGATTTCTCCAGGCCACTTCATGAGCAGGCCATGCGGTTCCCAAAGTGTATTTTCCTCGCCTTGATCGCTGGATGTGGAATCGTCTACCTTTGTGAGTATATTATCGCTCTTCTATCCACTGCTAAGATCAACCTGTATTGATAGTAGTCTTCATTTCACAGCAATTACGTATTATTGGCTGCACATGCTATGATGGATTGTTGTATTTAATTCTTTCATGCAGACACACGTTCTGTGAATGTTTGGCGTTGATCTTGTAGTGACCCATAGTGATGAACTGTCCTTAGTGGGTGTAAGGATAGCAGCCAGTGAGAATAATGAGCCTCAAGTAATGAAATTCATATCAAAACGCAGCTTCGCACCAGCAAGGATTGGGTTGTGTAGTATCGTGTTTACTCGAAGTCAGAACTCCTTTCCTAGTAACGTGACCAATTCTATTTCCTGATGAGATAAAACAGATAATTGGTTTATGTAATGATGTAGTCTAATCGTCAAAACATTGGACATATCTTTGTCGGCGCTCTTTTATCAGAGACGACTTTACTATTCTGCAGTTCAATTTTTAATGTTTAGTACTTCATTGCAGATAGCCACGCAGATGTCTCTAAATGTGGCCTCGACATGACACCGGCCTCTTTTAATAATGAGAAATTGGACAAACCTTTTATCACAGACAGTGAAAATAAACTAATCACGAGAAGGGAAGCTCTTGTACTTGGTAATCAAAGAGTAGGCGAAGGTAACAAAACAATTCATCTGTTGATAATCTTGTGAAATAAATGTCAAATGTAAATGTCACTTTGTATAACGAGAGGAGCCCATCATTACGCCAATGGCTTGTCTCCTTTAGGGCCCTCGACAATTAATACCACAGAAGACATAACGAATAATTATGTGTCGGCTGGGCTGAGAGTAGAACCCGATAGGTCTGACTGGCAGCCACACATACTAGTGGCAAGACCGCATCGATCTTTGATTTGATTTGATTTATTTGCCATAAACATGACAGGCAAACACAGGGACTATTCGAGTAAGTCCACTTACATGCAGCCTTTGTAAGTAAAAGCAACATCTTGCCACTCAGCACTTACCATCATTTGCCTACGCGAGAAGAATACAGCAATTAACTAACCACGCGATTAGAGAATTAGAAAAATGACAAAATGAACATTCGTAATCCCGGATAAATTAAAGCTGTTTGACAACTTACTGCTCATTGTGTTAATTACCGTATAAGGTAATTAATTTTGTCTGGCCATAGTGAAGTAGCATGTCGAGATTGTTATTTGACACGAGGCTGTTGTTTATCCATTACGAGGTCTAATCAATTTTACGGCGGGTTTGTTGTGACAGACTTATTGGTGATTGGCATCCCGACTACCATGCGGAAGCACAAAGGAAACGACGTCATCTATGTTCTTCAAACCCTCCATGCTTTGTTGGATCATTTGAACAAGGAAGAACTGAAGAATATCAACGTTATCATTTTCATTAGCGACAGCAGAACTGAAAATCGCGCCATGTTGATTACCAAAATACAAACAGATCTGCAATATTACTTGGAAGCTGGCCTCGTACGTGTGATTGCAGCTCCAGAACGATACTACAGGCCAGTACACGGTCTGTACCTCTCCCTCGGCGACAGCGAGGCCAGAGTGGCTTGGAGGTCGAAGCAGAACCAGGACTACGCCTACCTAATGAAGTTCTCCAGCGCATTTGGTCGGTATTACATGCAGCTAGAAGATGACGTCATTGCCAGGAAAGGATACCTTGACGTCATTGAAAGTGGAATCGCTACCGCCAACGAAAGGAGAAAATCGTGGATTGCGATCGCATTTTCCCACCAGGGCTTCATCGGGAAGTTATACCATGCTTCGATGATTGATTCTATTGGGAGCCTCCTTCTGACGCTATATACAGAGATGCCCTGTGATTGGATCGTGCCTCATTTTCATCACCAATTCGGCGTGCTGGAGATCATGGGACCGAGACTATTCGATCACATAGGCGAACATTCTTCCAGTGGAGGATTATAGCGAAGAACTGCGAGAGACATGGTCCGATGAAATTGACGTTTAGACAATGAAAGTACCCTTTAGAGCAATATCACAGATTGGCTTCATTGCAAGGCTGGCCCTAGAATTTCCCCGAAAGAGGGGGTGTATCCCTAACAGGGGGCTCGAAACGTTTTGCTAGTTCACTGCCGAGTAATTTTGAATGCACACACGTATAATTATACACACATCCACTTGCCACGTGTAGTCTTGGTTAAAGAAATATCAATTTGTAAAAATCTCGATGTCATTTTGCGTGATGAGGTTGTCCCAATAAGCGAACGGCTTCCCCCATTTAACTCAATGCTGTTGCAGGAATTAGTGGTTCAACACTTTCGTTATTTCGTATCTGGAGAGTTCGATAGACTATTTTAAAAGCCAAAGCAAATTATATTACCTATGAATGAAATCACTTTCATTGTTTGTCTGAAGAACGAGTGAAAGTAAACATATTTTAAAAAAACCTCGTTAGCAACATGTTTCAGAAATCTCTACTCTGTTAGATTCTTTTGCAACACCTGAAAAATATATGATTTTTAATGCAAAATAGGATATGTCAAGATCAAAACAATACAAGTTTAGAAATAATTAAACACGACGTAAACTGTGGTTCAAATACATTTAAAAGCTATACAAATGTTACGAAACAATTACAAATTAAAAATCTCATTCAGCATTTTGCTGTATGGCAAAGTTCCTAAAGCAGAAGCAGCGTTTCCTCGCTGAACATCCACGCTTAATTAGGCGCTGGTTCAAGAAAGATCTTGACTTGGGTTCGCCGGTAGCTTTTGCAAGCTTTTGGCCCAATGTTGAAGTGAATATCGCTGCAATTTCACCTATAAGCTTCCCAGCGTCTCGATGCCGATCGGTCGAAAGTCATAGTTGTTAGATTAGACACCTTGATTTCGACTAATCGACCAAATACTTGATGCAGTGATATTTAGTGAACTGGCTATGAAATTGTACCAATTGGTTTTGATCACACCGCGCTACAGGTTGTGATCCATTTGGCGTTTGAATTTGAAACATCCACGTTGTCTAAATGCCATGGCAACCGATCGTCAGTGATACCATGACAACCGACTAGGACTTAGAAGAATGTCTGACCATATGAATCGAGAGAACAAGACTAAAGAGTTATTCCGAACTTAGCCATTTCAAAAGCGCTGGATAGGATCAAGAATTTCATGGTAAGTAAACCCAGAGATCCCCTCACTAAGTTTGATGCACCGAGGTTAGATGCTCCTTCGTCGAGGCTTTGTTGGAAAGTCTTGAACAAAATAATAGTTCCTTTAGCGTAAATAGTAGCGAGAGAGTCTGAGTCTCCTAAGGGATATTTCAAAACCAGACAAGAGGGAAAGTATTTTTGTTATTATTTTCTGCTATACTTGACTTTTAGCTTTTAATAATGTCCCAGTTTGCTGCTGAGAAAAACGTGCCGCTTGTACTGAAACAGAAGCCCTCTCTGATCCATCAAAACAAATTGAGCAATGTCCAACTCAAAGCAATCCGAAGCACCATGCATATCGTGCAGTATAATTACGATAGTAAATTTGCTTTATAAATGTGTCTCTATGATGTCATGTGTTACCTAAGAGCATTGGGGACTGCGAGTAGTCCATATTTACCATGCGTGTGGGTTAGCAACTGTGAGATTCAACGTGCGATGGCATTATTGAACACTAGCTGACCGGAGCTGCTACGAATCTTCGACCATGCACTATGCAGCTTCATATGCTGAGAATTGTTTCTCAGCTCAGACATAGCTCACAAGAGATTAAAATCCATCCTTTTGACCCATTTCAGCGCACCAGTTTGGTAAAGCAAGCAAAGCTAATTCGACATGCCCCTTCCATCAGATCGGCTTCAAGGACATATTTTCATATAATTATGGCTCTATTAGATTCTGCAACAATTTGCATTATTAAATGTTGACCTGGTTTGAGTTTTTGGTGCTGTGCGGTGTGTTTTGAAAACCGTGCACAATCAGAGCCTTGTTGTTTCCCAGAGCTTAGCAAATCAGTGCTTGCTAATGAGTGACAGGTGCCGGATATTGACCAAACAAACAAACATACTGTACAAGTGTATATGCAAGCAGAAGTTTGAGAAAAATAAATAATTATTATATTAGACTGGGATTTATGTTAGAAATCTGACCTCCAGTACACCAGAAGCAGTCTACAACCTGTAATAGGCTATTGGGGACTAGATACCAGTCCTCATCACTATGGCGATCTTAACCTGTATCTATAGGGGTACTGGGGACTAGATACCAATCCTCATCACTATGGCGATCTTACCATAGTGCATTTTGTACACCCGTTGGTCCACTAACAACCTAATAGGTACCTACATGGAAAATTGATTCCTGGAGCATTTCTCCAAATCTCAAAATTAAAAGAATAACATCCTAACAAATGACGTTGTATGAACATCGCTTGATTTCCAATTCGCTTTGATTTAGGTGTTTGCATTTGTGAGGCAAGCCATGCAGGGATCAAAAAAGCCTCTCCTTGCAGCTCTTTTCTTGGGCGCGGCACTCAATGCTATGATACTGGTACCAGGTGAGCAATTGTATTGAAGCATTCTCTCTTTACGAACACGAGTTGGTCTTCAGTTGATGCGCTTGTATTCTCCGCCTTGGATTTCAGTGTATTTTTCAATATTTTCCTTTTGTGCTGTGCTTGCGGATTTAATTTCAATCCTCGTACGCATTTAATCATGAAAGAAATATCCCAGTAAATACAAGACGTCTTTACGACGTACCCGCGACGTCCAAACGCGGCGAAAGCGTCCATGGGACGTCTTAAGACTTCTTGTGCTTGCCAGACTGTTTCTTTTGTTTAAGTAGGACTCAGAGCATATGCATACACTTATGTATATTTCTTTTCATCATGAATGGTTTTGTCTCTTCTTTCGAGCAGTACATTTATACCTTTTTATATTTCTACATTTATACCAGTGTATTTACAGTACACCTTTAAAAACTTATATCTAATGAAAATCTATCTTGCTATTTACTATTTGATAGTAATTAATTATTCCCATCTTCTTACTGTAATTTGCATGTCATGCCGTTTTTCAGAAATGTATACCCACATACATACATACATACATACATACATACATACATACATACATACATACATACATACATACATACATACATACATACATACATACATACATACATTTAACACTTCCTATACAACGTAGCGCTTTTGAAGTGTAGCGGTTACTTTAAAATTAAAACTACTTAGCAATCATAAGTCTTAATAAAAGTTAAAGTTATTCCACAATAGAGGTGCGACGTCCCCCTTTGAATCGCGATCCGCAGTCTATGGACTATCGCTCTTTGAAATCATTTTAAATGCCTTTCTTTCACTTTGTGTTTCAGAAATAAATATTTTCCGCCATCTAGCGTGTCCTCCAACGACTAGCAGCAAGCAAGGTTACTCTCAAATAAGCCCTCTTCTACAAGAATCGTGGGACGTCAACTCTTTATTGCTAGGACAGAAGCAAACTGGAAAAGGTGTGGAAACTCATTAGAATTATAGAATAATCATCATTTTGTGTAATTAAATAATCACCTTGCGATATTCTTGATGACGTGTGTTCTCCGCAGTGAACCTTACAATTGGGATGCTTGCCAAATGCTTCGTAGGAGAAAGCGAAGATGTCATCGATTCCCTAAAAGTCATACGAGATCAACTGGTGGCGGAGAAGAACATAACTTATCAATTTCTTTTACTCATTAGTAGACCCGAATCATCAGCGTGGACTGAACTTAGAGAGAAACTAGAACGACTATTTGCCGCAGATATCGTCAGCGGGAGAATGACAGCGTTAAGGCTACCAACACATTTGGCGCACTTTGCGGTGGAGGACTCCCCTTCGCTAGATCACCTACGGGCCCAGTTGCCCATCAGTTTCCAGAGAGCAATGGCCATTACTAACATGGAAGTCGCATTTCTTATGCATTATAATTCAAAACGAACAGACTCATTCCTTCTGCATGACGAATCCGTTCGCTTGAAATCAATAACTATTCATTTTATAATGGATAAATTTCAGCAGCTAAAAGATCGTGGTAACGATGAAAAAAAGTTATTTCAAATCAACATGGAAGAGAAAGGCATCGTCAGACTTTTCAATGGTGATATGCTACCAGCCCTAAGCTCTTACTTGGCAAACGTTTGCAATTCTGGTCCACTTCTACGCTCCGTTGCCACATTTAACATGCTACTAACATCGCGAATGAATGTCGATGTTTGGGGATTGCTCGAATACAAGCCACTGCGCTCCAGCCACGATAACCCAGCAGGAAACGTAGCTACCACTTTAAAAACACACGATACATACGTGGCATCTAATCCTTATAACCACAAAGGAATGATGTGGAGC
This sequence comes from Calvadosia cruxmelitensis, assembly GCA_900245855.1. Lineage (NCBI taxonomy): Eukaryota > Metazoa > Cnidaria > Staurozoa > Stauromedusae > Kishinouyeidae > Calvadosia > Calvadosia cruxmelitensis. The sequence continues at coordinate 16,866 of OFHS01001550.1, forward strand.
AAACAAGCTGACAAAGATCAGGGGATAGTCACACAATTCGCAAAACCCCAAAAGCTCAAACGAATCGTCATAGAAACAGGTATGAATAAATACCTCAGCGATGCCATTGTGCATGCCGTGCTAGAGGTAAGCTACGACCAACAAGTCAGTAGAACTGGCTGCCAGAATTACACTTTAGCTCAGGCCTTCGAGAGTGGACATGTTGACGTCACAGAAGATACATCAGATGGAGCAAAAGCATTCTCACATCCGATCACGTGCATGCGAGTACGGTTCACACAAGATGAAACCACGTGGGTCTCTATACGATCAATGGTGGTCCAATGACACTATGCGTTTACATCTGTTTACTTCTACCCTGATTGAAACTCTGCTTTTGCTTGCGTCTGCGGTACAGCCGTTGGCGTCAAGGGTATATTTTGCGTTGGCACAAGAGGAACCTGACATCGACCGCAGACGTACTTTGGGAACTTAAAAGCGTTGTGAATGGCAGCCCTGAAATGCCAACAACGAAAAAAAAAGTGAAAATACTATCTTATTCAAAGCGATACCGAAAATGAAATTCTGACTTGCATGAACACGCATTACGGACAACACAATCTAGCTTCAAGTAACTTTTGTTTACCAAATGTGTAAAGTCATAATGATGTTTGACTCATGATATTTTAGGGGCATTGAATGATAGCTACCTCTATCAAGCTACCACCTTCCTTCAGGGCTATCTTTCAAACACGGGGGTTGCAGAACTGCCCAGAATAGGGGGATACATTCCCAAACGGGGGCCTTGATAAATCGCATAAGTTAGTAACCATCTCAATTCTAAGTAGGTCAATACTGTACAATATACAGAGTATTTCCATTGCAGATGAATAATTTCCTGTAAGGGGAGCTACTGGCCCCTATAATCCCCAGGATAATTTCTTGATGTCCAACGCGTCATTATTTTAGCAAGAGGCGGTTTTTGAACCACCATACTATGCAAGGGCTGCATTGCACGCTAAGGGGATTTGATAATATTTTACAGGTGGTCGCTTATGACAGGTGCTTTATCCATGGGTTCAGTTGTCCCTTAGTCCTGGCTGCATTTCAGGTAGAGCATCGCACAATGGATATGTTTTAACTTACGTGAGAAAATAATATCCTGGATAGCTGTATGGGAAACTCAATTGGAACTGCAGACGACCGCAGGCATCATAAATAAACACGTCTTTATCCCTTCCGCCAAGGTCCTTCCACAATGTTGCATTTGCATCAAGTTGGTAAACCTCGACCTTAGGCCCTTTCAAGATGAAAGGCAGACGAGAAATCGAGCTTTGATGATTGACGGCAATAAATCTGATCTTTCGCCAGCCCCTGCGAAAACATCGTCGAAAAAAGACGTAAATATCTTTGTAGGGTACAGTGCACGCTAAAGATATTGCTCCAACAAAAATGTTTGCGTGTAAACGCATTCTGCATATTTCTAGCAAACTGTTCAGAAAGCGATACAAGCTCAACAAACAGCTCATTTGTGCTAAATCTGAAACAAAGAAGAATAGTTTGATAAGAAGAAGATCGACATAACCAACGCTCCCATGACAACGAGAAAATACAACCAGCATAATTATAATAATTATGATAGCGTATAATTAATATAATTAATATCATAATTATCATGTATTTTCTTATTTCTATCCACCTTTGAAATGCAGCGTTAATAAAGTGAGACATCGTAAACGTTTGCATTGCATATACAGTCAAACCTGTATTAGCGGCCACCTCTATAGAGCAGCCACCTGTATGTATAAAGGCCACCCTTCTTAACCGAAAGATGATACTTTGTATAGAAATCAGCCTGGATAGAAAGGCCACCTGTCTATAAAGGTCATTTTCCCCAGGTCCCAGAGGTGACCGTTATAGACAGGTTTCATTGCAAATGGATTTACCTGCAGTACATTTTATTTGCAAATAGAGATGTGCATTGTTCTGCATACCGTCTCATTAATGTGAAAATATTTCATAGGAACAAGAAATTGCAACGTAAATGTAACATGTGCTACGAAAATGAAGAACCATCTCGACGTCTTTATTTGTTTCAACTGGAAACGACTGCATCATAAATACGATGTACAACGCATACAACATTAGAATCACTAAAAGTAAAAACGAATATTACGGGAATTGCTCTTGAAACACTGAAAATGCTGTCAAAATAGTATACAATTATACAGCAGTCACCTCAATTAAACTAAGCACAACAAAGAAATGAATAAACAGGAAAATTAATAGATCGTAATAATGTCCGCTGAGGACAATGAAGATACTTGATCATTAGACACAGGTGTCATTCTCCATTGGACGTCTTACGCTTCGAGTCATCTTATCGAAGGATGAGTTGTTCAATATTTAGCTGTTTGTGTAGCCCAGTCAGATCGGGTCAAAACGCTTTTAATTTAGTGAGTTGGGAGGGGTGGACAGTGAAAATGTCCTCCTGAAAGCATGCGAAGCAGTGTTCCAAATGAGCTGTTTAATTTTTGGTCTGCTTAATAAAATTTTCAGATAAACCAAACCTCGAAAATTAACCACAATTCCCTCTCTAATGGGATGTGAAAATGTCCGAGATTTTGGATTAGTGCGCTCCGATAGAGCTTTTTGGAGCATACTGTAAGCAAGCTTAGCCTGCGTGCAGATGAACTATTTCAAGTTTCAACAGCATTGGAGGCTAAATCAGACTGTTCTCGCCAGTTAAATGGCAAGACAGTCCAGTACTAAGACCAGATATCCTCAATAAACGTAAGCTTGTCAGTTACAAAAAATTGAGCTGTAATTTTCTAATTTTTCTCATTTAATTTCGAAATTCTGTAGGTACTTGTTCACCTAGTTTCAATTACATTCCCTATCATATCATCTTTCATACTTCAGAGCTGAAAGAAAATATTTTTGTAAGGAAAATCTATAAATTTTGATCGAGCCTCGAGTTGTTCTTACATTGTTTAAAATTTGCGCCGTTTTTAACCTCAGTATTCTTTCCCACAGCCACTAGCAACTTTTGCCATCACTTCTTTTTAATCGCTCCATTCGGCAATGGAATGTTCTCCCTGAACACGTGTTCGCACAGCAGCCACTTGCGATATTCAAAAAGAGACTCAAAATTCACTTCCTCGAAGGAAAGGAGTTTCGATCATGCTGTATTTTTATTTGCTTAATCCTGCCGGTGTGAATTCTTTACTTGAAATTTGTTCAAATAGACACATACGCTATTAAAAAGTGTAGCACGCGTATGATAGATATACTGTATTGTAAAATGTCAACAGAGGTGAAAAAACCTAGCCTGGCTGCTTCTATGTCTACTGAACACTCACATGTTGTCGTAGTAAGCTGCCAAAATACCCATGGATTCTACGAGAGCTCGGCAGTAATGACAGTCGCCTCGAATTAAAGTCACCACGACAAGTTCGCCGCGTGAGCGAAACAAACTCATCGGATCTGTCGTTCCATTTCCTTCCCATTTTGGTGAAAAGGCGCAGTGATTCTTTGGCTTCTTAGGTTTTGGACCAATCCAAGATTTCTTCGATGCAAAGCATCCAGCAAGGACAGAAACTACCAGGGCGATTCGCAGCCAATCCATAATGTTCGCTGTTGCGTCTCTGAGCTTGCCTTGCCCTTCTCCTTCGCGTTTGAGGGCGAATCAACTGCTTAGATCGGTCAACTCCAACAAAACTCTCTCATGTTATAGCTCCAGGCGTGCTTGCTGTAAATTGCACGTTTTGGGCATCTCCACCGGATGTTTTGAAAGTTAACCGGAAGCAACGCATATACCCCCAGAGTAAACAGACCCATGTCTAGTCTAATCCTAGCTCTACCGCACTTGAAACATTCATAATTCCAATGCACAGATGACCTGGAGCTGTCTGGAGCTGTCTAAATCTAGTACATACGTCATCGATAAATGACAAATTAATATTTCGTCAATTTGGAGGCATCAAGGTGTCATCTTTCGAATGTCATTCCCAAGGAAATCCCCAGGGGGCAATGACCCCTACCCCTGCCGCTGACCGTTTTGGTGTCTGCTGTTATCAGACTGAAGGAATGGCGGCGATAAATAAAAGTCAACTGTGTTTGTAAACGATGTTTAGCTGCAGACATGTCGCTAAGGCTGTTAAAGCGACGGTCTAAGTTTATCTGCTGTGGTGCGTGTTGCCTTTTATCTCTCTGTCTACTTATTATCATCCAAGTATGGTGGAAAGAGAAAGGAGATTTGACCAACCGAAGTGGCTTGCAGTTTTATGGCAATGGTCCTGTTGAAATCCTTGATGATTCATCCTTGAGCACGCTGGAAGATGACTTCGCTGTTATCAATTCAAAACATGAACAACACAAACCAATCAGTGAAGCTACGGCAGCATGGAAGTTAAGCTCTCTAATCACTCCGATGAAAGGCTTTGCTTTAAAGTCAATGATCTTGAAAGAGGACTTGTTTTCAAAGGCAGTCGAGGAGAGAAAATACCTGTTCGTTATTGGTCATTATGAGCAACTTGGGAGAACCACAATTAATTACATTGATGCAGCATCATTGGCCACACGGTGTGATAGACATATCGTTGCTCCATTTGTAAGAAATTCACGATACACTGGTTTGCCAGGGGGATGGTTTGGTGTCCAAAGGACTGGTGCAAGGGCATACATCCCATGGGAGCAATACTTTGACGTTTCTTCGTTTCAGAAACTATTCAAATCCTTGTCTTTAAACCCTATTGTATCTTTGGACCACTTCAAAAGAGATTGCTCGTTGTCCTCTGGGAAGGAGATAACTCTTGTGTATTTCCTTTATGCCAAGGACGAATTAACAACAAGAAAATACATCCACCTTGCTGACGAACAATTTCATATTTTGGAAAACAACACCAAAAAGACAGGCTGGGTTGAATGCCGAGTTCTTAATAAAGAGTTAATGTTACACAAACGAATTGGGAATGTTAGCGTTGGAAGACAGCTCTGTGTCGATCCTGAAAAGATTACAGAAATTGATGTTCTCAAAAACGACATCCTAAAAGGGGACCAATGCGTAGCATTCGTGTATTGGAAAGGAGTAGGAGAAAAGAGAACTCATTTTAACGTTTCTCTCTATAAAGAACCATCAGATTTACTACGGTTTATTGAACCGAGTTCGTTAATTGAAAATGAGGTTAGGCGTTTCATCGATACCCACTTGAAGGGTGACTTTATTGGGGTACATTTACGTTTGGAAAGAATATTACGATGGAACGGAATGAAAACACTTAACAAATGCATTCGTACAGCACAGAGATTCCTGAAAACCTACAGCGTTAAATACCCAAATATTTTTGTTGCTGATGACCTAAATCTTTACGGATCCGACACCATGTCATCTGTTGTTAACGTTTCTGTAATGGAACAGGTTCGTGCTGACATCACGGCAATGATTAAGACACACAATGCAAAGATCTACAGCATCAGAAAAGCAAGGGACCCGTATTGGACTGATTCAGGTGTAGTTGCTCTTGTTCAAATGCACATTCTTGCAAGAGCAAAACATCTCATTACGGTTGGAGATGGGACATTTCAAAGCTGGATCGTAGAAACATTTAGAAGACAGAAAAAGGTTCTTGGAAATAAAAACTGGCGTATAGTTCGATGCTGTGCATCACTCCAGCAGACACCAAAACCACCATCCATCCCGGCTGACATCCACAAACTACAAGCAAAGGGAAATACACCACAAGAATAGAGGAATAACAAAAGAAGTTTGTATGTTTTTTATTTAAACATTTTTAGGGTATTTTTGCTTCATTGCTTTAAAGAGAATATATAAATGATATTCTATTGAGGTTGAAAGTGTGCCACAGATTTTTGTGTGAGCCGTCACTGGACTATTGTCTTTAGCATGGTGAGGTAGTTTCACAAAATTGGTGGGCTATATTTGGATTCAAATATGTTGAGAATTTGATGATGGCGTAACTGTCAGTTCTCTAACATGAGTTGGCACTGCAAACTAAAAACTTGAACATAGATATTTTGGACTTGGTGACCATTGACTAGTCAGACAAAGTTACAACGAGACACGTTTTTCTATGCAGTACAAACAATTTCAGGCCATATGTAAAGATCTCTTAGCCTTTTAGTGAAATTTGTATCTAAATTAACAAAATATAAGAAATTCCCGATAATCAGGCTCATTCACTCAAACAATCACTGTTGACAGCAATGGACAGTAATTGAAATTGACAATCATAGAAAGACAGAGCTAGTGAATCTTACATCTGCATCACTTTAAATATTTCAAATTTTCTGTGTATTTGTTTTCACGCGTTAGTTATAAATTCTAAAAATATAATTTGATGATCTATTGCTTCTATCAGAATTGTGATGATGATAAAATGATAAAATTGATTCTCAGAATGCATCACTTGTTCTGGATCAAGTAGCATATATTCAAGAGAGTTTCAACATCAATACAGTCAAACCTGTATTAGCGGCCACCTCTATAGAGCAGCCACCTGTGTATAAAGGCCACTCTTCATATGCCCCAAACGACACTTTCTATAGAAAACAACCTGGACAGAAAGGCCACCTGTCTACAAAGGTCAGTTTCCTCATATCCCAAAAGGCGACCATTATAGACAGGTTTCACTGTAACCTAAGTACTGTATCTTCATCTAACTCACCAAAAGTATTATCATACAAATTCAATGATATGCTAAGGACAACACACGCCAGCAAAAAACACAACCCGCGTGCTAGCAATCGCAAGATTAAAAAATAATGAAAAATAATCGAGCATGCGGTCATCTGAAACGAGGCTACAACAAGACCAAGATCAAAACGAGGCAAACTATCAATCAATCAATCAATTTATTTATTTATTTATTTAGCCTCTTATTCTACTGTACAAGTCCAGGAAGAGATACAGCTACTATTACAGATATTGTTTACAGAATCCCGAGCATGAATACATTTGAAAAGGAATTAATTTATCGTTGCGGGAATAAATATAAAGACTACTAGATAGGTTAAAACGCATGACACTGCTTCCCTACAAGTCCAATTAAGCAAAACGAAAAACCAATTCTTTCAACGGGTCGGTATTCAAGGGTGGAGCGATGCAATGACACTTGTCAAGACTCATCAGCTGCTAGGTGGTTGGAAGAACAACAGGAATATTGTCAATTTGGATAGCCGTATAGTGGGAGGCGAAATGGCAGGCGCGGCCGCGTGGAGCTCTCTCTTGACGCTTAGCTCTTAACTTTTACGATCTCAATCGTATGCTCCATAGCGAAAAATGCAAGTTCTGCAATCAAAATGTCGTACTATGGTGATGAGATAGTCGTTCGTTGCTGTCGCGACAAGATTGTGGAATGCCATCCCAACTGACATGCAAATGGCAGATTTGGCCGGCTCTAACTCTAAACAAAACCTGCATGAATATCTGCAATCGTTAAAGTGGAATGAATAGCATGTTCTCGATTCAATAACCTTTAAGTAGATCAACTTAGTCTTGTGATGTGTACAGTGGTAGATTCTGTGAATTTCTGTAATATTTCTTTTAGATTGTTGCTCAGTAGTATAAGGCTATTGCCACTCTTTATTCGTCTCAATAGAAAGCGGCTAATTTTAATGACAAATAAAACAACATAAACACACATCAGTCCCGATGTTACAAATCGAATTTTTGACCCTATCTGCCTGCGGTGAATGACGTCACTTTCTGTGACATTGAATGCGTCATCTCGCGGCCGCCAATAGCGCGTCTTCAGAATGACCACCGGCAATACATCATTCATCGATGCTACATCAGACTTCGCTGGCATCAAAATGGCGGCCTTCAAGAAGCTTGCTGAAGAGGTGCACGCCATGGCCTACGAGAAGATCGAGAATAATCCGAAAGACTTCCGCTACGATGAGGAACCAGAAGAGGACATCCATCGCAAGATTAAATACCTCAATCAACATCTCCAGGACGCAATTGAAAATGAACAGAAGAAGGAAGAATTGGCGGCGATAGGAGCACTTGGTCTGGCCTATCACAAACTGAGCGCTTATGACAAGGCCGAAGAGTACTACACGCGGCAACTGGAGTTGGCCTCCAAACAAGATGACGTATGCGCCCAAAGGCAAGCCAATTGCAACCTAGGCGTAATTGCCAAAATCAAATGTGATTTGTCGAAAGCGCTGGTTCACTTCAAAGAGGCCATGACAATCTCAGAGCAGAGGAATGAGCAACAATCGATTGCTCGCATTTATAACAATCTGGCGAACATCAGCGAGATGCAAATGGACTTGGACAAGGCCATCATCTACCATCAGAAACGATTTGACATTGCCAAAGAGATCGAAGACAAAGATGGTGCCAGCAAGGCAGCCGCGTCACTTGGAGGCCTGTACCATTGCCTTGGCAACTATAAAGAGAGCATCAAGTACTACGAAGAGCTCTTGGTGTACAGCCGTCTGAAGCTGAGTGAGACTGGACCCTACTGTATTGTTATTGCGTCTGAACGCGTGGATAACATTCGCTGACTCTCGTTGATCTCCCTTTCGCAGAGATTCAAGACAATTTGGCTGATGACGCGTCGGGATCTTCTGACGACGATTACGTTGATTTCGAAACGAACGAGTAAGTGACGTCATAGCAACTACTGTACTCCCTTAACTACAGATCACATCCTTTCTCAAACACTTGTACTATTTTATGTCATGTTTCTAGACAAGATGAGGATGACCCTGAGGGTGACGGCAGCAAGTCAAAAGGAGGCAAACAGGCATGACCTATGACCTATATGGATCGTTCCGCCTGCGATGCGCACAAACCCTGAATTCTATCATTATTCTTTCTTTAATTAGGGAGGCAAAGGGAAATTCAAGAGACCATTCAAAAAGAGCGGAGGACAGAAGAAAGGGAAAAAGTAGAGCTGCAGTCTGGCTTACTGCTTTCTTTGACATCTTCCACAGCTACGGAGCTGACAGTCTTGCAGTTCTGCTATGTCTGAATCGAAACAACAGAACCACCCGCTCATAATGCCGTCTTGAGGTCAAATCTGTATCTCGCAGTAGACCACGTTGGAGGCTGGAGCTCTCTTTAAAAGTCAAACTCGAATCAATCAGAGCGAGACAATGAACCCAAACTGAATGGACGATGATGAATCGCTTCATGCATCCGAATGCAGTTTTTTACTTTGAAGAGCTGATTATTTATTGAATTACATGGTAAAGAAAGAATATATTTAATGTGTACTTTAATTTTACTTAATTGAACTTGTAACTTTTATAGTTCTTGTCAAGTTTTGTTCTCGGACATGTATAAATATTGACACGATTATGAAAGGGAATTACGGATTGATAAAACATTCAACTACAACTTTTACGCTGTTTGCTTGCTTGAGAAGTAACCCAACAAAATTAATATTGAATTTGCGGAACTACAGTATTTGCCAGAAACTGTCGTACTTGCGAATTCATTGCATTCATTCAAACATAGATTAAGCTCGGTACATTTGTCAAAAAAAAATAATTAAATTTTAAGGTTGTTAATTAACTCTTTTAAGCTGTACGTAAATGACAGTTAACTTCTATCTTGTATCTGCCTCTCATGGAGTTATCATGCAGACAATTAATATCTAATCATATCACCATGGATACGTAAGCCACGTGGCCTCCGCCTCGATATGTAATTTGATTTGAGGCCACAACAACAGGACGCATGAAAACAGAACATCTCCATTTTGTTCATTCTACTACGGCTGAACAGATTTATTCGTCCACCCGTCCATCGTTTTACTCGTATATTTCTAATTTGCAAGTGATCTATCACTTTGATATATCAATGGTTCCATCTTATTCTTTGTATGTGGTTGGTGCTCTGATCTCTGTGGCCGCCCGATGGTCAATTACATACAACTCATATTCAGGTGTGTGAACTGTGTGGCAGTGTGTGCCCGTGTCCGTCAGTCCCGTATGGAAAACTCGTAAATCGTACGCCGGATTTTACGCCAAACTTGTATACACTTGTACGCCAAAAAT
>OFHS01001551.1:0-21962 GCA_900245855.1 Calvadosia cruxmelitensis
ATTGCCCCACGTTCAATTCTACGTTTTAGAAAGTAAGTTGGTAACTCAAATGTGTGTTTTGGTTGTTCCCGTCGAATTTCGATTTGTCTGGCTACGTAAGAACTTTACATTTTCGATAATCCTCGATTTTGTGCCTAAAAACACTAAATTCTGGACAAAAAAAAAGACCGCAAACTGCATCACGGGGGGTCTTTGTCGCGATGAGCCCGTACCGATGTGTTTCGCTCAGGCAAATAATGTCGTAATTGTAGCTCGAAGTCGCTATATCGAGCTGTTGAGCAGCGAAAGGTTGTTGGAGTGTTGTTACATTCCAGCAACCAACAGAGAAAAGGGAAATCGGCCGGAGCCGCAAACCGGCGAACATCGGCCCCCCACCGCTCTTTGAAGAATTTGAGTGGGACGCGTCATACTGTGCCGTTTGACGCACCGGAGCTGAGCCAGTCGAGATCCCCGCCCTAGTAGTGTTGAGGCGGAGCAAATTATGCTCCAGACTTGCCGACGCCCTGGGGGGCCCAGGATCGGATAAGCCATATCGGGGTTGAATTAGGTTGTTGTTTATGATTGAGAATTGTTTCGGTAAATAAGTTCAGCAAGAGAGTTACCAACCTTCATTTGCTGCGCAGTGTAGAGCGCCTATCGTCAAAATAAACTTGAGAATGCTGCTCTACTCGATACCACCATACCATGTAGACTGCCGAGTTGACACGAAAACACGCCGTGGTGGACCATCTACTTCCGCTGCTGTCCAGAAGCTATGCCTTATAACCCTGGCAGGGGGAGCAGAGGGTACCCGACGCCCGCTCGAGGTGTGCCCTCAAGGCTAACATTAAGGAGAAGGAGCGCCTCACGTTTCCTTCCGACAAGATACAGAAGTACGTTGCTGGTGTTACCTGTTCTCTGCATGGCTCTCATATTTTGCCAGATATTAAATTTATAGTTGCTGTTTTGAAATACCAAGAATTGACCTTCCAATTTGAAACGACGCAAAAAAATATGTCGGCCTTGTTCACTGCCGAGATGATAAAGTGAATTAACTTCTAAGATAAAGATGTTCTAGAATGCGAACCTGTAAGAGAGGTGTAAGAAATTAAACTTATTATTACTACAGGTGAATATACGTAACCAGTAACTTCACATCTTTGGGACAATGATTGAAGAAACAGTCTGGTAACATAGCGATGCAATTCAAAATATAATTCATGACATCCATATTACAAGTTTATTCACGTCTGAACTAAAACAAACACGGCAAACTCACAGAAGAGTGACAATGTCAAGGCTTTAAGTTGTTACTCTTGTGTTGTAAGTTAAAACACATTGATAAGAGGAATTTTGAACATCAGCACAGGCTCCCATTCACAAAATTCAGCATGCCCATTGAAGTTAGCTCAATATTCTACGTACATTGCTTTGTTGTTTATTCAATGGATTTCGGCTGCTATTCAAAACTATTTCAACAACACTGCAGTGTAACAAGTAATTTAAAGTCAAAGCAGTAGCTTTATTTGACCGTCATCGAAGCAGTAAGTGTATACGATATTGCTTTGCGAAGCACCCGACCGAATCAAAAAATTCATGCTGTCAACTACAATTTCAATGAAAAATATTCTCAAACAGCAAATGAAAGTCAGAAGCAATGCAACACCATACATTAACAATGGTCGACGCAGCACATGGTCTTTAAATGCCAATAATATTTCTTTGAAACATTGAAGTAGGAAATGAATAATTAAAAATACTTTACGAATTTCAAACTGGAGTCAAATGAATCCTGAAAGTACAACATATTGTTTGGTGTTGAACGATACCTCTTGTTCCATAAGTCAATCCCTTTACATTATCCTGTGGAGCTAACCAACATTGTCTTGCGTCTGCATGAAACTTGTTGGCCGTCGCTCCTCTGCATAATGCTTGTCTGCCATGGAAAGTAGCGTCTGCATTAAACCTCTGCCCCACACTTCAGCAAAGCACGGTGACTCGCAAGAGACTGAAATTGATTCTTTTCCAACCATTCGAGCGCAACGGTTTGCCACAGCAAGCACAGCTAGTTCGAGGTGCCCATTCCACAGCGATACTTTCATCAAACTTGAAGAGAATAAAGCTAGACTTCAAAGCGACCATTTCAAAAAACGGCTCCGTTATGTTCTGCGCCAATTTGCATTATTCAACTTTGACCTGTTTTCAGAGCTAGGTAAACAACGGGCGTCTCGAAAAGTGTACTCAACCGGGGCCTATGCATTTTTCCCGGGACGTTTGCCACCCATACTTGCTACAGAGTAGCAGGTACCCGGTTTTGTACCGACAAACAAACAAACAAACAAACATGCAAACAAACAAACAAACATACATACATACATACATACATACATACATACATACATACATACATACAAACAAACAAACAAACAAACAAACAAACAGACAAACAAACAAACAAACAAACAAACATACAAACCGACAGACGTTTCCGTATTATAGGGTCGTCGATAACCCACGTGTACATCCGAACTGTGCTCGTGTAGCAACCATATGACTAATTGCGTGAGCTAAGAAACGAATGCTAAACGATCGTCTGATACGTGAAAAAATATTATTGTCATTAACGCAGTAAACGTTCTACAGCCCATCGGATGCCATTGTATGATGTTTCGATCTAAGCAGTTTCCAGGCACGGAGAATTAAGGTGGTATTGATTTGAAGAATATACAAGGTGGAACTGAATAGACAAAATAGGAATAAAATGCAAAGTGTTCAACCCCTAAAAGATGAACTATATCTAGCAGTCATCCGATTACTTGGACTGTAGAAGTCCAAATTGCTAAAATGTTATTGCACGTATCAGGAAGCTAAGTTATATCATTTCAATTCTCTTGTCTTGACTTTATCGCGATGTCTTCGAAATCGCACAAGCAAACAAACAAGGAATCACGACGATGTGATAATGCGCTTCGAATCACAATGTGGTCAAATAGAAACGAAAGCGCTACTCCGTCGTGGTAGACGGCTGGAGAGGTGATCTTGACACGAACACAAAAAAAACACCAGTTGGCTTGATTTAGAAGTCATTTTAAAATAGTTATCGGCTAGGTATAGCGACGCAAGTTAGCAGACGTAGTTTATATACATGCGGCATGAGTATCATGAAATCGCTAACTTATTGCTATCCGCTGAGATTGGTGACGAGATTGCAAAGTGCGACGACCGGCTTTTCCACCTATTAAGCTTTCTTGTGCAAAACGACATGGGTTCTTTTTCTCTGCTTATTTCACACCTTCCGTTTGATAACCAAATTTGATTGATTGCGTAATAATTTTCGAACTACAATGCATCATAATATACTACATGTATTTCCATGATGCGCAAGAGCCGTGTCGCTACAGCCATGTCGACACGGCTATGGCGACAAGCATTGTTGTTTCCAGGAGGCGCTAGACACGTTTCCAGGAGGCGCTAGTTTTGAGATCTGGTTACTAGCCTCGTTACAGCGACCCATCAACATCAATTTTACCCCCAGTTTTTGATGTTTTCAAAACGTGGTCCTACGTGATTGTTACTGAGTTCTCATCTTCAAATTCATGCGAATCTGTTGGTGCATGAGGATCAGCTTCTTGAGAGCGAGGTCACCACGAGAGGAGTGCTATGTTTGCTGTTTTCATGATGCGCAACGGGCGTATCACTTCAACTGGAAGCCATTAAAAGCCAATTAACGTCTGTTTCCTTGAGGCGACGAGCGTAGCGACACGGCTGTTGCGCTTCATGGAAACACAGCGATAGATGTACTCAAACTTGCTCAAATTTTAAAACAATGCTGCAGATGGTTTTTTCTTGAACATTTTGATCTGCCCATGAAATAAAACGTTATCGTCAAGGCACTTCAAAATAACGTCCTTTCGCGGTCAGTTCTCAATTTTTTGTGTTTCCTGACAAATCGATAATTAAATCTGTTTAACTTAGCATTTCTTTCTCTGCAATGATTTCAAATCCAATTGCACAAGTCAGTTTTGAAAGCAAGACTTCTCGCGTCATAGACAAGGTAATTTGTATATCGAGGATAACGAATTTACAAAAGCTCAAAACTACTAGGGTATCTTAGAATGAAAATATTTATCAAGTTCGTCACGTTCAGTGAAAGTGTCTCGATGAACTGAATAAAAAATCTAAGGATCTTTAGTAATAGAAAATTTCAAACGAATGCAGAATTTATGATGCTACAGTCTCAGTAAGATGCTTTGTTACCGATCGATTTACATTTTTTCGTTAATTTTGATTTGATCGGAAGCAAGCAATATTATTTTAAGTGTTCATGATGACAACGCTGTCAAATCACAGTGGCGTGTCCTGTTTTGATGTAAATATGTTTTGGTTCGAATTTCTTTTTATGCACGTAAATTGTAATAACTAACAGTCAATACACCGAAGTCACGAGAGACACTGGCCGAATCTAGGAGAGCGTACACGGAGGTAATTTCCTTGATTACACTTGTATGATATCATTTATTTAGATTGATATGTTGTACATAGTTGTAAACATGATCTAATTCATTGTTATTATTTTGTTATTATTCAGAAAAACTACATTACAGACACGGTAAAACCGAGTTACTGTCTGGTCTGTTTTCGTCGTTGCATCAATGCAAGAGTATTTCAAACGTCCACTCCCAGAAACCACGCGAGCAGCGGCGTCGCGTACATGTTTGATCTACACGGTAAAGTTTGTCAGTGATGATACGCTTACAACAATACCACTTGTGTCTGCGTGCTTCATCTCACCATTTTCCGTTTAATTGCAATTTGCAATCCTGATGTTTCCTGTCTGCAGTCGAAATCATTCTACCTATAGCGACCATTCATGGAATACTCTGTTGAAAATCTGCGCACAAATGAAAGATTATCCTGATCTTATGTACACCATTGATCTTTCTAATCATAAAAAACTGTTGCGGTGAGAGATCGGACAGTTACATATTGGCCGTAGCCAGAGTTGCAGTCAATTAATCTACAGCTCGTGTTACTTTTGATTGGAATATTTGATTAAGTGATTTCATCCAATGGCACTGCTGGTTACTTCTCTGAAAACGAATTTGCCTGTGAAAAAGGCAGTTTGTTGAAAGCCAAAACTGCTGACATAATGTGTGCTACAGGAGCTTACAATGGACATACTCAACAACAGGGTCAGCTGATATGGAAGTGGATACTACCAGACTTCTGGCTTTTCATTCATATCTTTCAGCATGTAATGTGTGTGCATGGTGCCTGTGTACGTTACACCAGTAATGAATAACGCGTCTTTTTTGTACCACTCAAAATTGGCTTTTGGGAAGCAGATATACCCCATTGAGCAGCAGCAAAGAACAAATTGACTCCCTTAGGCAATCCACTTAGGTGAATGATAGTCATCGATCACTGGAAAGTCGATATTTAGAAAATTGCTCATTATTATGATAGTTGTCCAAAACCGTGACACAGAGTATACGCAAAAATAAACAGAGTCATGAGAATGCAAGGATTTTCACAGCTTCGAAGTCACTTCATTATCATATTAAACTATTGAGTTCCCAGCTCGCGAGTTGAATCCATAACAGACATCCAATCAAATACAAAACATAGGTTTACTGTTGATCAGGTAGGAGCATTCTCTGTTCTCCGTCCAATTCTGTTTGATTGTAATAACTCTAGATGTAATCTTGAACGTCATTACATATTAAGTACATTGTCATATATTGCAGCTTCAAATGTGGGGAACGACATGATTAAAGATGTAAGGACCATTCTGCATTCGCATTTTAATTTCAATGAGATGAACGCAATATCTTCATCCTTATATTCCGGCATGTCGCTGTCTTTTTCCCAATCGTACAAAGAGCACTATAACTCCAAGGAAGCTGAATCTTCCTGATGATGAGCTTTATTGATGATGTGATCCTTGGAGGTTCTTGATCTACTTAAGTTCATGTAAGGTTGATGCTGGAAGCTGGATAATGCTTTGCTATATATCTTGGTATGAATTTGATGCTCCTGTTAAATGAAACAAACGTGTACAAATAGGAAATGCAGGCATTTGAAATATCTCTCTTACGTTTCTCGTTTGTATTTAAGAAATGTAGAATGCTTCAACTTACACTGTGATATGAAACTTGGGATGGTATTTGAATATGAAAGTTGAAATTTAAGACCAGATGCGCATGCGAGTGATGCTTAGCAGTTTGAATTCCCCCGAAAGCGTTGAAGCATCTACAACCCTATTATACGGAAACGTCTGTCGGTGTGTATATGCTCAAAACCAGGCACATGTCACTCGTAAGCAAGTACGGATTTTCTGACGTTTGGGAAACAACACGGCTCTGGTTGTGCACGGTTTCCAAACACACCGTGCAGCTCCAGCGCTCAAACCAGGTCAGAGTTGAACAATGCAAATAAGTGCAGAATCTAATAGAGCAGCTTTTGAAAAGGTCACCTTAAAAGCGAGCTGTGTTTTCTCCAAATTTTTACGAAGCTTGACCAAATTATCGCTGTGGTATGAGCACCTCGAATTTGCTGTTCTTGCCATGGCAAACCGTTGCACTCGAATGATTCGAAAGGATCGATTTCAGTCTCTTGGGAGCCGTAGCTGAGGTGAGGAACAATGCGCAGCATTCAACACTGCCTGAAGCTGTGTAGCAAGTCGGACCAGCTATTTATATGATATCTAATGTTACTTAAGTTGCTTTTACTATGTTCAGGTAGGATAGACCGCTTTCTATTAGCCGAAACGGAGAACTGTGATTTGTATTGCACTAAATAGTTTCCGCCCGAATGCGAAGCAACGAAGCTGGACCGTGCTGGGCTAGAAATGCGGACCAGCTAGTTTCCTTTAAAAGTATATTGCATTAGGGAATCGTAAGGTTTCTGTTATGAAGCGACTGACCAGTAATTTGATGATTTATGGGGTTGGGAATATTACTAAATTTAAGTTCTCCTCCAGTAGACACAATATATATGTCCGTGATCTGAATATGGAAATTCATGCAATATTGTAATACACATTCTTGTGTGCGCATTGATATTGTACTATTGTCCTTGATCACTCATGTACTCACATATTGCGTTTGTCCTCGATCTTGTCTCTCTCCGACCCCGATACTCGTACATAGATGTATTCCGTCATTGAAGTCTTTGCTCGCTTTTTGTATGACACATATCACCATTGACACAGAACCTGCAAGCATGTCGAGCAAACAATCTAAATTCACTAAACGAGAATAAATAGTATAGACTGAATATTCCCCTTGCATTTTGTTCCAAGACATGTACCTGCTGGAAAAACGTATCCCGGGCTATGTCCAAGCAGAGTTTAGAGGATCTGAAATGCTACAATATGATAGTAGTAGGAAAGACGGAAGATTTTGATTGAATTTAGGACTTAGGTTGAGCTTATTTCTCAGTCGTAACACAAACATGAACACATTTTTCATGATCTGTCAACTCATAATTATTCAGAAAAATGCACAAAATTATAAGAAATGTTTCTGATCACCTGAGTAACATTTGCAGCCTGCTTGTAATTGAAAATTGAACAAACAGCAGAGAGATAGAGCAGCTAAGTTCAGAAGACTGGAGTTTTAGAGATGCCATTCGTATCTACAATTTCAGTTAGCATTTTTCCATAAATCATTATATCGCTGATCTCTGCAAGATGTGTTTGTTAAATTTGTAAGAAATATGAAGTTGTGAACGTTAACGTTTCAAACTTTGAGAAATTTGTTTCATTTGAAAATAATTTTATTTTAATGTTGGCATAGGAGATCCACTTATCAAGCCCCAGTGCAAAATTGGCTGCTATGATATGATTAGACCAGAAAACCCAATTTGACCACTTTCCACTTGACAAAACGGAGAGTGAAGCCACATACTGGGCAATTGTTGTATATACTGGAAGGAAGAAATTGTTGAGGTAAGATAACTGGAAATCAAGAAAACACGTTGCATTGTAACTTCAAAAATAGCAATCTGGTATCATATTTATTGTATTGATTCCTTGCTCTATAAATTCGTGTATGTTAATCACTGAATATTCAACGACGAGGTACTGCTAAAATTGCAAAATGCAACCAACGCAAAGGTTATAAGAAGCTAAATAAGGGTAGCACCTTAGAAAACTGTATTCAAGTACAGACAAGAAAAATTCAATTAAATGTGTAAGTTAATCACCATCTACAGAAATATTCCACGTGGAATACAATTCCGATTCAAACGAATAAGCACATGGAATAGCATTAATATTATAGGCTGAATAAAGATTGCTAAATCTAAGAATTATACTTTGCCAAAGAAACTTTTCAGGTACTTGAAACTGCTCGTGTTAAACTGCTTGAGAATTTACTTTCTGCCGTTAGTTAAATAGAAAATTTAAGGACATGAGAATCATTCACCAAAGTAATGCAGTGAAAACATGTATATCATTAATGTAGAAGCAAATACAACAGGCAACTTCTTGGTTTGGATCGCTGTTTGAACACACAGCATCCTTGATTCAAGCATGGATGAAATGATGGCATTCATAGATATACCTCGGATGTAGTAATAGAGCAGCAATATTTATAGCTACATCAACTCGGTACGCATAATGATACTATTTTCTAAAACATTATATTTGTTTCTCGCAATCTGATCGGCTAAAAGCTATGTTTGGAAAAATGAATGCAAACATAGAAGCAACGTTGTAAGCAATAAGGTAACAAAAATGGATACCAACACTCTCAGGTTTAAGACTAGCAGGAAAAAAACTAGGGAGAAAAGTTCAGATGACTATAGCTCAAGATTAGCATTTTGCTCAAACTTATTTCGCTTTCTATATCTTAAAGAATAGGCCGCTCCCAATGGAGTCATTGGTTCATAATGGAAATCCAGATTAACCCCCTTCAGTGGCTGTCGTCATTTCACGGATGACGAACTTTCTAACGTCCCTTGAGATCGAATCGAACATTGAGCGAAAGAGGATTTCGATTTCTTAAAAAGTGAAAACCGTACAGGCTCGACTCTTCTTTAACACTTTAAAGCCGTGTGGCAACCCTCTAATGATGTTGCCGGACCGTCGTAACAGACACGATGATAAAGAATTACAGTAAATTACAATCGTCGAACGAAGACTATCACCAAAAAAAAAAAGATATTTCTCAGATTACCTGCTTCAACTTTTTCCAGCGCTGTACGATGGATGTTCAGATCGAAGTGATCAATTCGTTTAGCTTTTCTGATTTGAGCTAACATGCTCTTGATCCTGATAGAAGAAAAATCAGTACTTTAATACTCAGCCGACAATACATGTGTATAAAAGCCAACATTTAATTAAAATATCACAGGTCATCAAATTATGCTGCTGCAAAAACGATGTACTTGATTCTACCAAAACGTACAATTATAATTGAATTAACCTCGATAGAATCAATCATTGCATCCACAAATCATTTTCATTTTAAAAATGATATTAATTCGAACACTAGAACATGTTGAATGCAATTTAATAAATTGAGAATAGCCAAACGCCATTCGTTTGGACACATTTTCTTTGCACAATCAAGTACTTACTTTTGACATTTCGTTCACAAATATTCAGTCCGCTCATCTTTTGTCTTTGAAAGGGATTTCGGCGTACAATCTGTACCTGTAAACTTATGTTTAAGCTAGAGATCTATTCTATAATTCTACAAGCATATTAAACTTCACAACAAGTAATCAGCATAAAACAAAAACAAAGGAAGTCATCAAGACATATTTCATAAACCAAACTGGACACGGTTGAAAACAGCAGGCTGCAACATACCATTGAGTTACTAATCATCTGCTATTGATTATGATCAGTGGAGTTAGCAGATCACAGTCAAATTTCTTACTATCATCGCCTCACACGAAAACCTTGGCATTGGTAAACGATGATAGCAGTGTAATCGACTGGTCACCTTTTCAACTTCTAAGCAAGTAATCAATAGTAGCTGAGTTTCTTCAGGTTAACCATTGCAACCTACTGTTTACGAGGGGCAGGACAAATCCAAAACGTGTATTCTAGAAATTGCATGAAATATTACCGTAGTCACACTTTACCGCGCAATGCATTCACACTCTCATTCCGATTTAAATATTTTAAAAAATCCTGGAAGATAAATGAATTCAGTATATTCGGAGAATGACATTCCTGCAATGCTGTATTAGTCAGAACGGAGGAAATCAAATTTTTGCTGCTCAAAACAGCTGACCAATAAAGCCTGTCGGAGTGAGCTTTCTGCACTTCCTGAAAAACAGCTATAGATAATCGATTTTGTAAACAAATAATGTAATTCAGGATAATCAACTTTTATTATTGTGACTAAAATAGAGTAAATATTTTGATATCTAAGCGTGAACAGCACAAAACAATATCAATGTCAGCTGGCAACAAATAATGGTAACTCACATGACAGCCAGAGAGTGCTTGACATAGGACTAGAATCTTCCGTGTTAATCGCTATGCAGGAGTAGTTTCCAGCTGCCTCAATGCTGGCAGAAAGCTCATAAGTAGCTTTCATACTGTCGCTGATGAGTTGCCCGTTTTTAAAAAACTCAAAAGTGTGTGGAAATGGAAAAGCCAAGACTTTGCATGTCAAGGTTATGTTCAAATTTGACGTAATGGTAGTGGTGGTTCCAACAATCTCTGGGGTGTTTATGACTGCAAAAGAATGCCATTATAATGAAGAGTAAATTGTACAATTTAGCCTTAATAAATATATAGCAGCAGAATGTAAGCAAGAAAGTGGCATTCCCTCCATTGAATGACACTTATATGAAAATTACCTCCGACTATATGTAAAGCATATAGAAAATGATACGTTCAACATAAACAGGATGTCTGCTTAATTGTATGTTAAGCAAAGATGCAGATTTCGATTTTTTTAAGTTTAAAGATGTTAACTTATTGATTCAGAGGTTTGACTGTGATTCTTAATAAACTAAAAAATGAAATCTGCTTAGAAAGCGAATTTTATCCATGAGTGATAGTCACAGATCGATTTTTCATCAGAAGGCTTTATGATCTCGCACGTATTCTCTTAAAATAGTCCTCTGCTCACTTCCAAAGTTAGAGGTGAAAAATTCTTGCTTCGAATTTAATAGTAGCATTTGCTTCAAAATGCCTCGTAGCTTTTTGAGCAGCAACTGCGAAGCTTGGTAAAGCTGCCATTCTTGTTAGCATTGACTGCACAGTAGCGTTATTTTTTGCATCGAGAATGAGGCAAGAATCTGTATGGCTCCTAGCAAAATGCTAGCAAGCATCGCTTCTAGCAGGTACACCATGCATTGATTGATTGCGATATCATGATTTTAACTGCCTTTTATTTGACCTGTTTTCGTTTTGATTAGACTAGGGCATGTCTGTGCGTATGATTTTTTCAAAGACCTCCAGCTTATCTCCTTGCTGTCACGAAGTTATCAACGAGACATTGCGCTCCAACAAAAATAAATTTAGCCCTTCCTTCCACTTCCAAAAAATCCAGGATGTTTTGAAAGTGGCCATGTTCAATATCATTATGACAGCTACCAACCATTTTCTGTATCTCCAATTATACCTCTAACCCGAAAACAGTGCCAAATGACTCGCTTAAGGTTATATCGTGAGTTCTTTCCTGACTTTGTTCGTAGCTAGTAGTGCTATGAATTGGGTTCTGCTGCAATAAACTTAATTGTCGTTTGAGTAATAGTCCAAATCATAAAACCTCAGACAAATTAGTAATTTACGAAACATGTTGCTTGATGTCTGGTCTCTTTCCTCTTTATATCTTCTTATATCTTATATATCTTCTATAGTGGGCAAGTGTTATATTCGAAGATTTTAATTCGGTTAAAATTAAAGCAGCACTAAAATAGAGGAATAGCACACTAATTTATGAGCACTAAAGATTAATGAACATAGCACTTGAATAATGTGAATTCAGCACCTATTTATGTGACCTCAGCATCATTTTACACCACAGTCTGGTAACAGGATTACAGCACCTGAAAATATGAAATAGCGCCCCTGATCGTGCAGGCACTTGAAATTCTATCTGAACAGTAAATAAATGAAATCTAGCACTCTCCTGTTAGTATTAAAAATAAGGAGACCGCTTATCGCAGATCGGACGTGTCAAATGTGCCTGCCACCAATTTTTCGCGGGAAACTCATTTGGCGCGCAATTTGCCAATTTGTTAGTATAAAATGCGTGCACAAGGAAAATCATTCTCTCAGATTTTCGCCTACGAAGGAACGATGGCGGAACTGTTAGAGAATTACTCGTCAGTCATTTTAATTATTCTATTCTGAATTGTTGAAATTCAAATGGTCTAATCATCCGACTTTATAAGCCAGTGTAGGGCATTTCGTTAGACAAATGCCACGACGAGTATTCTCGTCTTTGGCAGCACATGTGTTAAGTGGTCGCGTTGGATTTGAATAACGCTAAACGAAGCCAAGAAGATCTGAGAAAAATGGCAAAATAATTATAGTTAGGAATTAATGTCAATGGCAATGGAAAATATGATCAAATGCTCGGTATCAGAGAAATAGAGCGGATTTCATTTTTCAGATGCTAAATCAGCATAATTTAATGTTGGAGATTAATACCACTGGAACATACGATTTAGTGCGGAAAACCTCTATTTTGGTACTGAGAATTAATTTTTAGGTGCTCTGCATTAGAATTAAGTGCTGTTCATTACTTGTGCTGCTTTCATATGTTTAGGTGCGGAAGGCATATAATTATTTTAGTGCGCCATTCACATTTTTTAGTGCTGAAGCCCGCTTTTTTTTAGTGCTGCGTTAATTTTAAGTCATTTTAATTTATAAACCTATTGTGAATATTTCTTACTGCGATTTTCAAAATATCTATAAGTTTTTTATAACAAGTAATAAATTAAATGGATATAGGAAGTACGATTGATGTACTGTAATATGCAGTGTTTGAGTTTAACAGTTTATCCTTTAAACAAAATAGGACCTACTCGTGCTTTTCAACTACGAAACAATAATTGAACATGGACTTATTAATCGAATCATAGTACTGTATATTTAAACTTACATGCGGTAAAATTGGACGCCAAGACCATAACACCAGGCGATATATATCTTGTTGGACCATGACCGCGTTTGAATTCTGAAATTGAAATGTTACAGATGATAATAGCACTTGTGCATCTAGGGGATTCTGCAAAGGGTTTCACGTAATGTACATCGTTAAAGCAACTGGAATTCAGCACTATACATTGTGTAACAAATCTAGAATATTGTAGAATGTTCTAGAAGGAATTACATAATTGATTTATTGTTTTGTATATTGCGTAATAAGAATATTCTATATTGAGTTATTTTTAGACATGATGTAATAGAAAGTTCTAGATGTTCTATAAAAAGAAAGTGATGTCATGTGCATGTAAGTGTTAATTGTTCTTGAATGTTCTGCATTGTCTTTGTAAACAGTATAAGTAGGGAGCTCCTGAGAAGGACTCCTCAGTTATTGATAGGAGAGTAACTCGTGTAATGTGAAATACATTGATTGGAAGTACATCTGCTGCCTTCATCTACCGTTTCTAAAAGAATACCGGAAACACAATTGTGGATAATTGTGACACATTGAAATGATGCAAGGTTGTTGTTTACATATTTCTCTCAAATGTTTTGGAGTCTCATGCAGCATATATAAACTTCTTTCTTGAAGCTTCGTGGACACCATTAGTAGACTGCCATGATCTTTCCCGTAGCAAGTATATGATCATCTCCATCATTCTCGTCATCGTTTATTCACATAATCCAATACGTTTGCGGAAGATGTTTTACATGGAAGGTGAGGTCACAGTGATCTACAAACATAGGTCTAACGGTATCTATTTTGTCATTTTTGCATATATTTCCTTCTTTCTTTTTTTTCCCGTGAAAATAATTATATGTTTACTTGTACTTTCAAGGAAGCTAAGTTTCGCACAGGGATGGCACGATCTTCATCAAATTGTTAAACCTGAACCGGCTAGCACAGATGGTCACCAGCAGCCTACAGGAAGATCGGCAATGGCTTGACTTGATATTGACGTCATTGATTGCGGAGTAGCGTGTTCTGTTGGAAAAAGGATGTCGGAAGAGGTCCCTGACAAGAATAGGAGTTTCGTCGTGTTGGATATTTTGCAACAAAGAGAGCTGATGATATCTGATCCTGACTTTGATGCTAAGTCACCCAAGAGTGTTCGACATTTGGGTGGCAGGTGTTCTGTAATCGCAGCCAAGGAACATCCTGAGTCCTCTGTTCTGCAACCGCTGCAGATGCATTGCATGATCTTCTTACTGTTTCCCCATAAGAACGCATAGTAGTCAAAGTAAGGCAGCACAAGTGTGCTGTACATGACAATCCTACCCTCAATGGGAGTGTACCTCTTACAATGCTGCAGGATACCTGGTCCTCCATTAATTTTCTGTGTCATAACATTTATGTGTTAATCAAAATTTAAATAAATATATGTTTTGATTCATAAATCATCCTATCAATGCATTATAACTCTTTGTGGCTTCGTCTGAAAAAAATTTCTTTTCTTTTCCTTAACTCTTATTCTTTTCAGAGGCAAAAGTTCGTTGACAATTGTTAGGAAAACAGTTTGGAACGCATATTAGGAATCATTTTAATCACAACATTTAATATGTCCGGATGTGAGAACTTGAAGATTCTAGTTAGGTGCACGGCTAGTTTCAATGTTATCTAAGATGAAAATATTCATTTGATTGCCAGTGTGGCTAGCGTAACTCCACAATTAATGCCAGAATCAATATCATAGGGCCAAGTCAATGCAGGTTGGACTGGTTGGATGTAATTCTTGTCTGTGACTCGACATACTGCACGTAATTATAATCAACTAGTAAGCGTATAACGCTTTTTGTTGGCAAAGCGGTTTTATCTAGTACATTGATATTAAAATCATCAATAAGAATTGATTTGCTAACCTTAGTGTCTAGATGGCCAAGGCAATTTCAAAACTCATTAAAGTAACCTATTGTAGATTGTGGGTGTCTGCATATGCTTGTAGCTAATAATTCATTTCTACTCTTTGGAATTTCTATTTCTATGGTGATTATTATCAGGTCAAAGAGGGTACTACCACTATAATAACAGTAAAACATTGTTTTAGAAAACAATGATGTAAATTTATAAAAACTGTATAAAAATTAAAGTTAAAACTGCCATGCGGCCATCCCGTTTTTAAAAATTATTTCCAAGAAGGTTGTAAGGTTACCTTGTCCTCGCCGGAGAGGAGCTGAAGGACGCCAGGTCAACATTTTGATGATAGCTTGTGGGCAGTATCATGCAGATTGAAGAATATGCCCCACCAATTTCGTTCTTTGCTTTGACAGGATTCCCCGGTGCGAGAGTATAAATCGTTTTTGCTAATGTTTACTGGCCAGTGAATTTTGAAGAGTGAGTGCCCGGAGGATGCGTGCGTGACTTGCATCTATTTTCTTTTCAAACGAGTTTGTGATAATCCTGGTGTTCGCGTTGTATATAAAAGTGATCTCGATCAAAAACGTGAATAGATCGGCTCTTAGGTTGTCTATGAGAGCATCGGAGTTGAGGACTGGCTGTAGCTTCTGTAGTGCGCTCCATGATAATGATCTTCGCCTCAAAATATATATATGTTTAAGTGAGTACATTCCTCATTATGTTGGTAGCATATGCATGTATTACAACATATCAACACACCATGTTTACTAATGGACCGGCTGTCGTTGTCTTTTCGTATAGTGGAACTGTATCCAGCAAGGTGAAGGATACATGAAGGTGTTTCGGGCAAGAGCCAGGTCTTGAGGAGGACGTCAGGAGAATAGTCATCAGAAACTTCATTGATGCTTTCAGCATGAGTAAAAGCACCTTTCTGGTCAGTATTCAGATGACACATCTTGCGGCCACTGGCGCCACCGTAGACAGTCCGACTATGTAACAATTCTATGGAGCCAGAAGGTGCAGCACTTGGCTCGATGTCATCACATAATAATGATACAGACGATAACAACAGATTAGAATTACTTAAGGTGGAAACTTTCTTAGCCTTATCGAAGGGGCTAGGAATATAATAAGCAATTGGTATTCCATCTATAACGCAGCTCCATCCTTTGCAAGTACGAATATCAAAGTGATTAGTTGAATGGCAAACGAAGCAGCAATGCAAACAAAAGGAACAAATTCGAGCGGAACATGCTGATAATTCCATATAAGTTGAACCAGACGATAGAATTTACCAACAGACTGTTGTATATTCGTAATTATGCTAACCCATGTCAGCGTCACTCCTGTCTGCACATGCGCAATTGTCACTCGTACTATATCCACGTCTCTTGTATAATATATTCACTTGAGCTTGGGCTTGTTGCCGCTCGAACATGCCATCCTGTGTTTCCTCGATGCCGCCATCCTCTCGGACATAACAAGCTCAAGCTCAAGTGAATATGTTAGACAAGACACGTGGATATAGTACAAGTGATAATTGCGCATGTGCAGACAGGAGTGACGTTGGCATTGATTAGCATAATTACGGATATATAACATCTCCCTTTGTGGAGAAGGAGGTGGACCTTTGTGCCTCCACTGTGACGCATGCTGTTGAGTTTCACTCATGATGAGGTGATGATTTATTGTCCTATTGTCCAAGCGAGGCGTGTTTCAGCAAAGGTCGGATTTTCAGGTTTAGATCGATGTAGCTGCCATGGCCGTATGTGTGTGCTGCAGAGGCGTTGGCAATTCCGAGTTGCTGTTTATTGTGGGGCTGTACGGTGTCGTGTTCTCCATCGTAGCTGTTGCGTCATGGAGCTGCCTTGTGGGCGTCGTGTTCGCTCCCGCGTAACTGCCTTGGGTCGGGGTAATGCTGTAGCGTTGTGGAGCTGCCTTGCGGACGGCGTGTTTGCTCCCGCATAGCTGCCTTGGGACGGCGAGGAGTTGTATTGTCGTCGTACCGATGTGAGGCGAAGTAGTTTGTGCTGAGAGTTGCCAGCCGAACGTACGTGTGTATCAGACAACGCACGCCAATCTCAGTGTTCTTTTACATGCTGTAGTTCAAAGGCACAAACTTGAGAGGTACGGATGTTAATTCTGGGCACTTGCTGCAACATGTGTCAATGTTCCTGAGTACGCCATCGCTCTGAATCCTAACCACTGCGCCATGCTATGTTCGAGAGGATGGCGACATCGAGGAGACGCAGGATTGCGTGTGCGAACGGCAACAAACCCAAGCTCAAGTGAGTAATATTATATTAGACACGACACGTGGATATAGTACGAGTGAAAATTGCGCATGTACAGACAGGAGTGACGTTGACATTGATTAGCATAATTACGAATATACAACATAGACGGGTTTGACAACCAGGGACGAACTTGGAATAGCAAAGGACGAGAGCAGAAGTGAATTGAACGACGAATGAGCAACGGACAGTCGGACGGAATAGCAGGGCAGTTGTGAATAAAGGAAAAGGAAAACTAATATAGATGTACATGAAAGATATAGGACAGTTCCAGAGACGCAGAGTTGACCTGACAACAGTGTTGTGGTAGCATCAACGATATGAATAGCAACAAACAAATGAATAGCAAACAGGATACGACATAAACAATACGATGAAAATTCGAATAGGCTAATACTGGTGCTCTTTTCTGGCCGCGTGATGATCTTGAAAGACGGGCAAAATCATGAGCAGCAACCAACGATAGCAGAAAAGGAATAGTAATCAGTGTGTTGCTGATGGTTGCTTGTATCAAAGGGACATCACACTGCCAGGCGTGTTTGGAGTACCTGGCCTAAACATCCGTACTATATGATAGACATCAAGTACTTAGAATATTAATATTGATGCAACGGATTGAACGTGAATGATTATGGTGACAGACTGAATCTTATGTGCTAACTTAAGTGCACTGATCTAAACATGTACAGTACTGTACCTCCAAACATTATTCCAGCAGCAGAGAGAATATATAGGGGATTTTCCAGGGACTTCATATAGTCTGCACTCTTGTTGATTGGACGTGTGTAGCTGTGAAAGAGAGCCCGCATAGCTACATCATAAATAGATAGGACTCTAAGTGAGCAATGTATGTAAAGGAAATGTTACTACAAGGAAGATTTTCGTTATTCTTACATGTTCAGTTATAGCACCATTGTATACGTACCTGCAGGAAATACTGCCATTCGTGGCCGCAATTGAGATCGGCACCACCCCATTCGGCTAAAACAAAAGACCGGCAAGGAATCAGTAATCTGAATTTACGAGGCATATAGTGGTCCTAAGCACATACTTTAGAGTAATGTTTCAGGGCAAAAACTATTGATTTCTTGCGATTTGATTTATTGAGGGAATTCACACAAATAGATCTCGATGTCGAAAGAAAAAGCATGCCACTGTTTTCACAATGGCGAGAAATTCTGAACAGACCAGTGAACAGAAAGAGAATTTGATTTTAAAACTATCCCAATCATTTAAGGAACAAAACAGAACAGTCTAATTGAGCAACAGTAGCGGAGGTACACCCTGCAGAAGAGTCGGGGATGGTTAAGGCAACCGTCAATGGCGCAGCCTGTACATTTATACTACATTCATACCACCGGAAGTATCCCTCTTCAGGCATCGCGGTATTACTTATCGAGATTTCTTAATGAGTAATTCTGCTATTATACATAATTTGTATTTCATCACATAACTGGAATACTTGAATATTAAATTATAACATAATTTGAACACATAAATAACAAATTGTAACATCATTTGAATGCGTAAACAACATATGGTAACATAATTTGAATACGTAAGTAACAAATTATAACATAATTTGAATACATAAATAGCAAATTATAACATAATTTGAATACATAAATAGCAAATTATAACATAATTGTAATACGCTAATAATAAATTATAACATATAAGTGGCAGGAAGGCGTGGACAAACATGCAAGTGAAAGTCATCACTTACAAAATATTTCGATAAGATAAGAAGTATATAACATTGCCTTACATCGTTCTTTGCAATTGGTCCCAATCTGCTCTCTTCAGCTTCAAAGCTCTGAATGATGCAGACTCCAGCATCATTGCAAGAGCAAATTTCCCCTGAGGAACCTTTCTGAATTTTGAAATTAACAAAGAAGTAACTGACAACATTATTGTTAAGAGCAAAATATGGCGTAATGATGAGTTTACTGGCAATTAAATAATGCACATATACTTACCATTTGAGGATTTTCATTGAAACCAACCGCTACATATTCGTTAGGTGACGTTGCGTTGACTATTATGCTCTTTCCATCGTCACTCTTTTTAAATCTTACCCATATTTTGCAGCTGTCAGTAACTTGGCATCCAAATGGAAAAAATAGGCAGCGAGTGGTTTCGTAGTTGCAGCTGTTTTCATCCATCTAAGAAATTGTTAATAAATGATGTTTATAAATGTCTTTAAATTACGAGGACAGCTGCTGCTGTACAGATACAATGAATTTCACTTCGTCGCTATAAATACGCAAAATAATTACAACAATAGTCTAGAACATATCAATTCAAACCTACGATATATTATACAATTACATACTAAGTCAACATTCTATATCTTCTTGCTATGATTTGTTTTTGATAATATCAAAGTGATTGGAAATTTGGAATATACAATTGTTACTGCTAAGGAATGTAGATGCGTGTACGATAGCGAAACTATTAATAAACAGTACACCTACAACCTGCATCATTGAGGAATGAGCTATTATTCTTGACCTATCTTACAATGATTCCCTGTTCTGACACCGTTAATCTCCTTATCGGATCCAAAGACCCCTTTGCATTTATCAGCTCTGTCATCGTTTGGCCGGACAATTACGAGGCCTAACCGCTACTCCTAGTCGTAAAGTACGGGGGGTCGTGCGGGGTTTACCCTTATTGGTGAGTATCTATACCAAGTTGAGGCTAAAAGGATACTTGCCGCGTGTTCGAATTATTGTCTTCTTATCTGAAATATACGTCAGCAACTAACTTAATGGGTCTACTGTAACATATACAGAGAACAAAAATACGCTTCGTCGAGGTAAGAATAATTATTGCGAATCGATTGTCCCGTACTCACTCAGTTTGAATCATTACAGACAAGATCGAAGTTTACATATCCTACTCCGGAAATCGAGCTTCGACACATGTCTTTGTCGATATTTGATATTTTTTCATAACTGTCAAAGATTGTCGCTAAACGGAAGCTGCAAAGACTATTTGCACTTGCATTTGTCTATGAAGCTCTTTCTGCGTTTAATCTGATATTAGTGGATGATCTCAGAGATGCGCTCATGTTCAAAAGTAGAGTGAAGTTAACAAAAGTATGTAAAGAGAGAACAAATTCCGATAAAGTGCAAAATAATAAATCGATTGTTCCTTACGCAATCAGTTTGATTTATTCCAGACAGAAGGCTCAAATCTGTGTGTTGAGTTTTGATATTTTTGACAGCTGTCAAAGATTGTCGCTAAATGGAAGTTAAGCTGTGGTTCTCTAACTCATGGCGTTTTAATTCATCTCTGATTTTCGAGTAGTTCATCGTTTCACAAGAATGTGGAAATTCTCTTCCAGGAAAGGCGTTCCTGAGATCCTTTAAATCGATATGACATCGAGTTGACTTGTCATATTTTGCAAGATTATTGACTGGCTAATCAAGTTCCAAGTAATTTAAGGTAAAATGTTCATGCTTTCTTAGAACTGTTTGTAAAATTGCTACATCTTGAATTTGTCAAACACACAATACATGCTGTAAATAATGAATTGAGTGCATGTCAGAGAACGACGTTAGAATCTATAATTGAATTTCTGTCCTAAATCACGAAGAATCTATAGTTAATGCGTTTATTCGATGAAAAGAAGGAAGTAAATGTTATAGCTGAGATAATGCTCAAATGCGAGTGCTGTCTTGAACCATGCATGTCTGGAATGAGTGGTAATATCACCCTGTACAGATCAACTTTCATGTCACTGGAATACTTTAAATGGAGTTTTTTGAAAGTTTATATTTTTCATATGGAGCAGCTATCATTAGCCGTAAAGCTGCATATATTTGAAGAGGCACGCTTAGCATTACTCGTTACGAATGTACCTGCCTTGCCATATTTTTATGTGTTTATACCTTGGATTTAATACGTGAATCACAACAAATATAGACAATCTGGACTGACAATCGATTCTGTATCTAATGCAATTCGTAAACAATCCTGCTGGCATTAATAGCGTTTCTGATCTTTAGAGTTGTTCCAACGTGATGTTGCTCTTGTCATGTTTTCGTCAACCTGTTAAGAGATATTTTCAAAACTCCTCCGTGAAGATGAAAACTGCGACCGGTTTTTTGAGCATGCCCCTGAAATGGGTCTCTGCGCCTTCGCAGATTATGCTTCAGACGCATTACATAACGTCGTAAACCTCCCGAATAACTATAACCCAAAGAGTAGTAGTTCAATTGCTAAAGAATTGTGTGCTATAAGAAGACGACGATTAGTAAATCTACATTCTTGTCGGTTAGTACTCTACGACTGATGCTATGAGTAGCCATTCTTGCCAACTGGATGAAAGAGTTATTATTGACGAACGATGCTAGTACTTTACATTGAAGACCGTTTTCTTTAGCTGCCTTCAATTTCTTAAAACTGTGAAACTTCGATGAATAAGAGGACTTACCGCTAGTGCTGGATTTTGACTGACGATGTATATTATCGGGAACATAAAGCACACACATCGTACCTGCAATGTAAAATCCAAGGTAAAATCAATGATAGCGCAGGAAAAGCTAGTCTTCCATTTAACTCCGTTTCATGGATGGATTGTTCAATTTTATACATAACTCTAAAAATGTGAGACTAGCAAGCAATGTTAATGGTCGTAAAAGAAAGAGCTATAAGATTCCGAGTATCATGCCTTTAACGCTACGAGAAGCCATTAAAT
>OFHS01001552.1:1940-26877 GCA_900245855.1 Calvadosia cruxmelitensis
GCTGCGTTGCATCGTTGGACTGCCACGCTTACTCTTTGGAGGAGGTAGGCCCTTGACTTTTTACGCCTTTTTTGGCCCCTGACTTTTTTACTTTTTTTACTTTTTTATGGTTAGATATATTTCAAAACTCTCAATTAAAGTAGAAGGTAAACTAATACAGGATATGTACAAATGAGCAAGAGTAGCATGGGTCAATATAGCTCGAGATATTCAATACATTTTTATTTTTTCTCACAGATTAGATGTTCATGATATGTTTGTTCGCCCTTCGCTGCGCAGCAAAAATATGACAAAATACGGTTTACAGTATAAATAGTACGTTTCTTAAAACTAATGATTTTCAAGATCCCTTAATTCTATATACTCTATGTAATTTCTATTTCGTTACACGTTGTAATGTGGTACAAGAATGCAGCTGATTCGCCACATTCATTGCACACACACGATTGACAAGGTTGATGGAAATTAGAACTACAGTGGAAGGTGGCAGCCAAATTATTACCCAACCTTCAATGTTGCCAAAAATTTGAGTTACCCGTTCTGCTTCTCTTCGGTACCAATCCATGGGCATAAATAATGAGCGGTCCCTTAAAATTATCAAATTTCTTAAAATATGGTTTGAGGAAGGAAAATAGAACTGTTCATATTTGGCTTAGTAATTTGTGGCTCTACAGCGTGGACACTGAGTATTTTTTAACTTGATTTAAGAATTGCCTGTACATCGTCTGGCAAATTGCGCCATTTTCAGAAAATGATATGTAACTACAAGATTGTCTCTCGTGCATTATTGCGAATATAATATTGGTCCGGGAAAAGTAAATCGCTGGCAAATCATGCACTGTTTCATGACGAAGAAGAAATTTTGGGAATAAATTTTCTTCGAATTATATATCTGACTGTGTCGTGTAAAATTTGGAATTTCTATTGAATGTCCCAAAAATTGCGAAGTATATATCCCAAAAAGCTCAAACTTCTTCAAACTATCGAGCCTTGTTTACACGAAGTATAAGGAATTTCTACCTCACTTGGAAGCTGAACTATGCTGCCTATATTAATAGTCATGTGTCAAAAAGGATATGCAAGTGACGGCATATTTTAATTAATAGAAAATAATTATTCCATAAACATGAAGCTGTGTGCAAAATTAAATTGAAGTTACTAACGTGGAAAAGCTGCCTTGGTCCTTGGAACTCTCCCATCTATAGGAAACTGCTGTAGGAAGTTTTTAATATGTATATAGTTCGTAAATAGGTTGCAATTTTAGAAGTATATTTTTTACATAAATACATTATTTTATCTGCATGATAGATTAAGATATCGACATTGGTAAAACATTTGTGACTCTCGAAACTTTTTGAGTACGCAGAGGATATTATCCAAAGTTTTAAACCGTAAATATTTTCTGATACAATATTGATTTATTTGCTACTCAATTTAAAATGTATCACACTATTTCCTTGTGCTTTAAACGACATTTTGTATTATTAGGAAATCCAAGATATGATTCACACAGATTGTTAGGAATGACCTGCCAAAGACACAGAATTATTGGCATTTCAGAATATAGTACAAGAATAAATCTTACTGGTTGTTTCAACAAACATAGTCTACTGAACTACAAAGCTTAGAGTATTAAGTTCGAGGTAGATATATAACCATTCTGGTATTTTAAATACATAGCCTATAGCATATTTAAGCTATGAAGTGGCAGTTTAGATAAAGAACCAAATTCATTCTAAATTATAAACCACGCTCGCTCTAGGTTTGATCTTTTGAACATATGCCGACCATTGATGTATAAATTGTATATCATACATTTTGTTTAGAAGTTGTTGAAAATTTACGAGAGAGTAAATAGTTGAACGTACCAGCTTCCAAGAGACCAAAACCACTTTGCATCGTGAATATTATGAAAGCACTTGTTAAAATCCATGTTGCATCGTCCGATTCGTGATCTGTGATCATGTAAGTTACATTTCCTGTCGCCATTTTGAACTAGTTAATTTGACCCCTTGAACTTCGCCAGTTTAATTCCAAAGACGATAATTTAATGTTGAAATCCTACGTCTTTCCTACTTATCAGTTTCACATCGTAACAGTGGTTTAATCTCACGATAAGCTAGCTGACATCAAATGGACTTGTTATCTTGGGAAAATCAGCGGGATAACCACATGATATTACTTGAAAATATTTGCTACTTTTGGTGAAAAACATCTGTTGTGCGTCACGGAAGATTTGAGTCGTATTTAATACTATTTAAGGGTTTCGAACACAAAAACACAATTATTCATGAAAATGTAAATTTCTGTCTGCTTTCCACGCTATGCGGTAGTGGCATATTTCGCTGGATTTCAATGCTTTCTTTGGTCAGGAACATTTTAAAGTATTAGTTCAGTTTGAAAACAATAATTCTACTTCAAAGCTCTTTCAGGAAAAATGTTGAAGTGCCGATCGAAATCGAAAGGCCATACGACCTCCATAGAACTACACCATAAAAGAAGTACCAAGCAGCTAATTCTTTGCTTTGCCCTTTTTCTTTTATGGTCTTCAGCCTGCTCAGCTGCTACACTGAAAAAGATGTTCTGGACAATAATTTTTTCTTGCATTTTTCCCCACTCAACTTCCCCAAGTTGAGACATCGCTTGAGGAAGAAATCTACATCAAGTATTATTGTGTAGATTTAAGAACTTACTCCTTAAAATGAGAAATGTTGCTCTAGGGAAATAACTATCTAATTGGTTTTGAATATATCGCAAGATGTAATCGAATTACTGGCTATACGTTGCACAATATAACATCGATTTCTTTATCAATAAATCCTAAACAGAAATAGCACAATATGATTTTTTTTTTGGTAAAAAGGTCTAATACAATATAATTAATTTCCAAAAAATTGAAAACTATAAAATTACTCTATAAATATTTACAATACTTACTACTAAACTTATTTTTTAAGAAATAATTAAAAAAAACACCTGACCTGACTATATACAAATTAAAAATCTCGTCCATCAAGCCTCTTGAAGAAATGGTGCCTAAAACACAGGCTGCGTTGTATCGTTGGACTGCCATGCTTACTCTTTGGAGGAGGTAACAATATGATTAGCTAAGTGCCCATCGTATAGTAAAGTTTCACTTAAATTATTTTATTGAAACATGTAGTTTAAAAGTATTGATAGACCTTAAGTCCAAATGTCTTATATGGTAGTAAATCGTCTTATTGAGAAGTAAAATTTGCAGTTTAGCGTTATGTAAGTAGAACTTATTATTCCCTCTGCCTGTCATGATTTTTTACTAATATTCATACATATACATAGATACATATATAAATACGTTCCTACATGCATACAAATTGGAATTGACTGGATTTGGTTTCAATTATTTAAATAACATATTTGAAATAATCTTTCCTGACACATTTGTGATAGCGTTGTATTTGTGACATTGTTTTCCTTCGAGTTCTTCAGTTTCGAGTTCCCACTATATTAAATAATTTCGGCTATATCTTAAGAATATTTTAATAATATCGGTATTCAAGATCTCTCCATCTTTTGCTCCAGAAAATTCGAAGAAGAAACATTGTTAGAAAGATTATCAGGTAATGAATTAAATACCTAAAGCCAAATAAAACTGGCTTCCTTTGTAACTTTCAGGCAATAAGATTGCTCGATCAAATATTTTTAATTAAATTATTGGACTTTTCATGCGTGTCTTAAATACAGAAATTTTATCAATAGTTTCTCAAATTTAATGTCTAGTTTTACAAATGAAGAGAGTTAGGTTTCCATAACTGTGATAGCTTTCGTTGTACAACTTTGATTTTACAGATATGTTTTCTGCGTTGTAATGAAATTCGAGCAAGAACGGGTTTCTTATAATTTTCCTTAGCACCAGGATGCTACTAACATGTGCATACCTAAATTATACAATATAATGTACTTTAGCTAAATATTTGTTTTGTATTTTGTATTCCCTGGACAATATTTCTCTATGAATTTATAATTTTTAGTAAAACTGAGAACTGTGTTGAAAATAGAGCAGGCGGACGTCGAAATGTCTCTGCTACAGGTTTATAGCGAAGTGTTAATTTTATCAAGGCATTAATGCTGATATGACATGCTCAGACTTGATTTTTAGGGTCGGCTTCGAGTTTAATTGGTTTTAAGGCGGCCTTTGTGCTAATATTAAATATCGTTCTTTAATCGCCGGTTGAAATTGCGAAACCAATTCCCAGCTGCGAATATCAACGGTTTCATTAACATATGCAGATGTCAAACATTTTGAATCCAGAATAAAATGATCTTCGAGTCTTTGCTCCGAATCTGAACTAGATCGGTCATGGCAGTGAATCGAACTACCATTTCACCGGAGTTCTTGTCCGACGATGCAACTTGGATTTTAACAAGTGCCTTCATTGTATTTACGATGCAAAGTGGGTTTGGCTTGCTCGAAGCAGGTAATTATAATGGATATTAATTCACTAAATATGATGTTTTACTCTCATTATAATACCGTACAAGGAGTTCTGCAAGTGTTGTGAAGGACAGTTGATTCATTGGGTGAATGAATACCAGACTTCATTATAGCTATCATGTATATAATTAGTTTCGATAACAACATAGCATTAGAACGACATTTCCAGTATTATGAATCTATACAATACAATAAAATCGCAGTCACATTCTACCTAACAAATTTGAATGCTAAAATACAATGTTTTCTAAAATAAATTAGCCTGCGATATTTACAAATTTGAAATGTCTTGCAAGTTTCCCCAATTTAAATGCTGAAAAATATATATAATGTTTCCTAAACTAAATTAACCTGTGATATTTACAAATTAACAATTTCTTGCAAGCTTTCCCAGCGCTGAGGAAGCTTCTTGACTAGTTTCACAGAAGGATAATTAAGAAATGTTTGTCATTTGCAACACGTAATTTTGATTTCTTATGGTTCAGTTCATTTTGTTGTCACACAAGCACTTCGAGAAGTCCATCCACAAGGCATTAGTTCTTGAACACCGGGGAAAATAATCTATTTTAAAATAAATGAAAATTGCTACTATACACAAAACTTGTCTATAATTACCTACAAATTACTCAATAACATTACCTGAACGTGAACCTAGAATTACTACTTTAAAAAGTCCTATTTACAAATTAAAAATGTCTTCCTGCTGGTCTACGCAAGGTACTATTCCCAAAACACTGATAGCATTTCCCCTTTGAATCGTGATGCCAAGTCTCTTACTTCTTTACTAGAATGGATTGAAGTAAATTGTCCCTCCAAATTTGAACTTTCATTTGGTTTCTGTTGATTTGGATGTCTTGACGTCGTAGTAATTATACGAATAAGAATCTGTCATTTGAAATATTTTTCTCTCTCTTCTCTTAGGAATGGTAAACGCTAAGAACGAAGCAAATATAATGGTGAAAAATGCAGTTGATGTTGTATTTGGTGGTTTGGCATTCTGGCTGTTTGGTTACGGTCTTAGTTTTGGTGAAAATGGAAACGCTTTCATAGGATCCGGTTCGTTCTTGCTTGATTCTGACGAGGAGCATATGGGACAGGCATTCTCAAAGTATTTCTTTCAGTTATCCTTTTCAACAACAGCCACGACAATTGTCTCGGGAGCAATGGCGGAAAGGACGAAGCTTCGTTCTTATATGGTCTACTCTTTTCTGAATGTCTTGATATATAGTTTTCCAACGCATTGGATTTGGAGCGATCAGGGATTTCTGGCTCAAATGGGAGCAGTTGACATTGCCGGTGGGGCACCTGTCCATGTTGTGGGTGGGGTCAGCTCCCTCATTGCCACGTTGATACTCAAACCAAGGCATGGTCGTTTCAACACAACAGAAAGAAGACCAATGGCTTCGCCCCCTAGTGTTGTTTTGGGGACGTTCATGCTGTGGTGGGGATGGCTGGGGTTCAATTGCGGGAGCACATTTGGGATCAGCGGGCGTAAGTATAGTAGAGAATGAGCGCGATTGAATTCCGATTTCATTTATTTTCAGATAAACAGATAACTTACAAAAGTAATTCTGGTAATAATGTCTAATACAGGACAGTTAAACCTGTATTAACAGCCACCTCTATAGAGCAGCCAACTGTGTATAAAGGCCACTCTTCATAGGCACTTTCTATAGAAATTAACCTGGAGAGAAAGACCACCTGTCTAGAAAGGTCAATTTTGTCAGGTCCCAGAGGTGACCATTATAGACAGGTTTCGCTGTATTTCCGTACAATTGAGAACTACAAATTACTATAGAAACATTTGCAATACTTGCTATTAAACTTATTCATTAAGAAAGAAAATTAATAATAAAAATGCTGATTTAGAATTATGTTTTCTTCTGAAGCTGTATATTCCTAACCTAATTCCAAACCAATGCTGCCACGGGGTTTTGCAAATCGTTTGTGCCATGCTATATGTTATACAGCAAGTTCTTGTGCCGCTGTAACGACATTGATTTAATCCGTTCAATTACGAATTCGTTTAAGACTTCATTAGACAACAATCTAGGAGCGTAATCAAATGATTAATTTAATGGTGTTAATTTAAATCAAATAATAGAAACGAGCTAATTGCAATCAGACAGAAATAGAAACTACGTCATTTATTTGACTATCATCCGGAATCCACTTTAGATTAGATTTGCGAACTACAGTAACTGTACACGCGTAATGCGTTGGTTAGTCCTGTATGTGATGCAACCAGACATGAAACGTGAGGCTTATGGCTTACAGCTTACAGCTTACGACTTACAGCTTACGGCTTAAGGCTTACGGCTTATTGACAATGTGCAACTATATCTATGACATGATATGATAGTTTTCTCCGTTTCTAAATAAAATTGAAAATCTAAAACACTCCGATTAAATATTGAAGATAAAGCATAGCCCCTCCTCTGTTTTATAATAAATTCATATCTTCTAACCTCAAATAAATATTCTCAGAGACACCTTGTTTTGCCAGTTCACCAGGCTTTAATTATTATACAACGAACTTAATTCTCTGCAGCAGAATGTAAAATGAAATTATCTGAATTGCCATGTTTTGTTTCAGATGAATTTTTTTCGCAAATAATTACTTTTTCGAAACACATAACAATAGTCCTACAGATAGACCAACGATTTGATAGAAAACCACCATTTTGTTTCAGATAAATGGAAATTTGCCTCCAGAGCAGCAGTGAATACGATCAATAGTTCAATCGGAGGAGCATTGTTTGGCATCGTATATTCTTACTCGAGAAAGAAATTTAAAGGACAGCTGTATATTCCTGTATTCACAACAGGGATCCTTGGAGGTCTGGTTGCTGTGACGGCCATATGTACCATCTGCCGGCCGTGGGAAGCACTGCTAATCGGTACAATTGGTGGCGCGTTGGCGGTCATTGGTAAGAAAAACAAGACTCCAGCTGAGACAACAGCTGTCTAGGAGAGATAATCGTATGATGCCAATATTAGATAAGCCATAGCCTAGTTAACAGTCACTGATAGATTACGAAACAGCGTAGTTAAACTAGCGATGATCTAACAGGCCAGTATAGAGCTGTCTCGAAGGGTGGTTGCTCAACACAGGTAATCGCAACGTGCATATGGTCGCTAACTACAGTTGGTCGCTAATCACAGTTAGTTGATAAACAAAAGTAGTGACAGCATACATATGGTCACAACATATTGTACATATGGTCGCTAGATACAGTTGGTCGCCTATCACAGGTAATCCCAAATAACGGTATCAAAAGTCGCTAGATACAGTTGGTCGCTGAACAAAGGTGACATGTAGGGCAAGATAGACAGTGCAAAAATCAAAGTAGTTTCCATTCAGAAATGAAATTCATGACTTCAAGGAACATATTCCCGAATTTACTACATGAATAGTTGTCAACGCTTTCAAGCCATGAACTCCTGAGCAGACTGTCTCCAAAAGCTGGTGCGGAAGTATCTTCAGGACTTTAATTTGGAAATGTGTTTCCTTTTAGGTGACGAAATGCTCACTTTTTTAAAAATTGACGACCCAGTCAGTTGCATACCGACTCATCTATTTTCTGGTTCCTGGAGTGTCATTTCTGTTTCATTGTTTGCTGAAAGAGACAATATGAACGATTATCAAAGACATTATGGAGTGCTCAAGGGAGGTCCATGGCGACTTGTTGGCGTTCAGCTCATGACAGTGGTTGTGGTAATGGTGTGGACTGCTTTGACGACAACTGTCTTGGTAAGCACTAACATGTTGTTTTACACTGCAAAAAATGTTGTTTCCACTTTAAGAACAAAATTTCTCATTTCAACGAATATTATTCTTAAATCTAGTAAAGAAATACTTGTCCACGCTGTAAGCCACAAATTACTAAGCAAGGATGAAGATTAAGGACCAAGTCTTATTTTAAGAGAATTGAGATTTGAAACAAGAAAAAAAAAACTTGCCTAGAAACTATTTTTGCAGTGATATCCAACGGAATTATCTCTCTACAGTTGGCCATGTGTCGTTTTCAATATTGGGAGCTGATTACAGATTCTAGAACAAAATGTCAGAATTAAAATATTTCTCCAGATAATTTAAAAGTTAAGGGACTGCTCATTATTTATGCCGTGCGGTTGGTACCGAAGAGAAGCAGGGTGGGTAACTCAAATTTTGGCAACACCAAAGGTTGGGTAATTTATTTTTGGTTGCCATCTTCAACTGGTATTTCCTTTCCTTGTCTGATTAATTATGCCATGTACAATTGATCTGTACAGGGATGAGGTAATGCATTTACTAACAGTTTTTAATACCAGTAGCTGACCGGTAGGACATCTTCTTTTCTAACCACATTTGTTGTAGTAATCTAGTGATTTAGTTGTGTCTATCGTAATTCGTAATATGCCTCGTTTCCAGAGTTGCCTCGTTTCCATGTTAGTTGTATTACGTCGAATGACTTGTGCAATAATATTATGATTCAGTCAATGTTCAGCATCTGATGTGTCTTCCATGACTTGGCTATTCCATATTATTCTCGGCCGTTAGTGCCACTCAACAATTTGTTTAATTTTACATAATATGATGTACATTTTAGCGGTTGGGTAGATCTACCTGAAGGTTGGGTAAAATAAAAAAAGTTGAAACAGTTTGCTGCTCTTCTGTACCAACCCACGGCATAAATAATGAGCGGTCCCTGAAAGATGTAGCATGATTGCTGATAAAATAATTTGCCAAGTCATTCCCTGGCTTTGGTACTATAGCTTTCAGGCCTCGGGGCAATTCAGATATTAACGATACGAGAAGCATTTGCGTCTACGAGAAACTCGATGGCATGGCATTCTAACAGATTTTTCGCACATTCACTTCTAAGATGTCGCGTGTTGTTTTGCATGATTCGTCACTGGATAATATTCACTCTTGTGACGTAAATACTTAACATATTCATAAATACTCTAGAGGTTGATTTAAAATTATGTTCATGAATCCTGTTGTTGATAAAAAAATCGAGGAAAGTAGATATGTGCACTTTGAATATCCATTTGTATTTTAAATAGTAAGGTATTGTTCTTGGAGTGCTGTCTAGACAGGTGATCAGTAATCAGCTGAGATGGGATTTTTCGGGGAAGAGAAAGAATTCAGAGTTCGTTGAGGAATATATATCTTTATAAACTCTACGTTGGAAAAAATAAACTAAATATAAGTCAATGCCGATTCCCTATATACGGCCTTAAATTCTGGAACAGCATGAGTAGCGAACTAAGAGCATGCAAGTCTATTGACAGTTTTAAGAATACCTACTTCAATACAGTTGTATTTTATAGTTTTACTCTTTCTGATTTTAATGTGTTATGAAGTTACTTTTTATGAGTGTATAAGGTATAATTTGTAATTAGTAGAACATAGTTGTTGTATGCATTTTGATATGTAGGACCTCAAGGTAGACAAATCCTTGACTTTTTGAGTTACCCTACTCAAATGAAGATGATGATGATGATATATCAATTGAACATCCGGCAAATAGCTATAGAAAATGAAAATTAATACTTTATATCATAAAATTTGTCTACAACTATCTACAAATTACTCGATAAAATTATCTGAACGTGAACCTTAAAATTAACTAGAATTACTATTTTAAGAAGTCCTATTTACAAATTACAATTTCGTTTATTTCGTGAGTCTATCGCCAATTTGCTGCGTTGTTAGTTAAAAATCAAAACTCCCAGACGGGCTTCCTTAGTTCTTTATTGACAGTGCTAAATTAATGCATTGCAATACAGATGCAGGAACGAAGATTGTCCACGTGCGGGGTTCGAATCCCAGCAGCCTGGTCTGAGCCTTGGACCATGTTGCTGCCCTGGTGGTAAGGTGCTTAATGTATCGCGCCGTGCTACACAATTATCATCCGTGCAGAGGTGGTTCGAAACGTCCAGCCAATAGTTCCAGACAAGAAGCCAGCCCTCTGAGGGTGATGGAACTCGTAAATTTCTCTAAGTATCTCCACCGTTCATCCAAAAAGTGTCTGTCTCTGGCAGCTAATAAAAAATAATGAAACATAAAGTAAATGAATAAAACCTATCATGATTATTTGTTTTCTTTTCCAACAGTTGCTAGGCATCGATTGCGTCATGGGACTACGCATGAACTTAGAAGATGAGCTGATTGGTGCAGACATCAGCGAACATGACATACGAAAGGGCAATCTGTTTGACTTTCTACCCGACATCAAGAACGCGTTGCACGTCAGCGAATCAAATCCCAAGCTGTCTCGCAATAGAAGAAACGTATCCTACTGCTGCAATGTTTCTTTCAGAAGAGCAGCTCAACCAATCAACGAAGGAGCTGATCACGTGGTTGACATAAAAGGCGGAGAGGACAACCTTGGCTTGGAAATGGAAAACGCTGCCAGGAATGTTGCGATATTGCTAAAGCATTCAGATGGGAACAAGAAAGCTATAGAACAATTTTAGCTTTGATTGAGTCACTTTAGCTAATGGGTCTTGTTACAATTACGTTGGTAATTAACTTCATGGCCTGCCGTAAGAGGCACTCAGCAATGAACACTAAGACGAGGCTATTAAGGTGTTAGGTTATCATGCGCGCAAACAGCAAGGGAAACATTATAACTCGATATATCTAAATTCAGAAATGGAGGCTAGATAAGCGATGCGAGGCTGATCAGTAAAGTCTTCACTGGAACTCCGAAAGAAGCAGCCTCGAATTGCTTCATAGATGTGAGACACAAACTCGTGAAGTAATAAAAATTGTACTAGATTCGGATTAATTTGATGTGATTATATTTTTTTCTGTAAATACAACACGAACGGCAAATAAAGGATATAAGAAGATCATCAACGCATAGCCTATGATAGCTCACAATATTTTACTAGATCTATTTTATCTAAAAGACTAAACGACATTTGAAACAATATAATGTTGGTGCAGTGACAACATTATCAGGCAGATCGTTCCACCATGGAATCACGGGGGAGCAAAAGATGTTCTTGCTGAAATTTCTTGAATTGGCATTAACTGCCATGTTTTAGAGTTTCATGGAATGTCAACGCTTGGTGTGTCTGCTTGCGTGAAGTATCCATCGATAAATTAATTAGTTAAATTGTTTAAAGTTTATACACTATATGAAATCATACTTGACTCTTCGCAGCTCCATATTTTCAATATTAAGTTTGACAAGGCGGTCATTATAGTCCTCTGATAATGGATGTTATTTATGCGAAATACTCGGCGTGCTAGTAAAGTTCTAGAGATTATCGATTCAAAGAATTGAAACCCGAATTTTCATAAACCTATAACTATTATTGATGATAATATTATTATTAAACCGGAATTTTCACAAACAGGCGATTCAGTGTCTACTTGTGGTATCACGCAAAATGTGTCAAATAAGTTTTGTGTTTTCTTATAAATTATTTCTTTCCAAATATCTCCCTTTAATCGTATAAAGAACGTCTTAATTTACATCTTATGTATATTTAGCGTTATAAGAGCAACTAGGTCTGTGGAAATACTATTGAAGTAAACCGTTTAATTTATTGACGTTAATATATTTTCCGTAAATTGTACACGAAAGGCAAGTAAAGGATATAAATATCACTTACACACAGCCTATAAAAGTTTACAGTATCTTACTAGATTTATTTTGTCTAAACGACATTTAAAACAAGACAATGTTAGCGCAGTAACAACATCATCAGGTAGATCGTTCCCCCATGGGACCACATGGAAGCTAAAGAAGTTCTTGGTAAAATTATTTGCATTTGCACGGACTGGCATGTTATTCAGCTACTATTGAAATAAACCGTTATTATTACTATTATAATATGTTTTCTTAGACATTTCAATATACAAGAGCAGTGATCAAACACAAACAGATGGTTACGATAGGACTGAGAAACGAGGTCATTATGCCCCCCAA
Source organism: Calvadosia cruxmelitensis (assembly GCA_900245855.1). Taxonomy (NCBI): domain Eukaryota; kingdom Metazoa; phylum Cnidaria; class Staurozoa; order Stauromedusae; family Kishinouyeidae; genus Calvadosia; species Calvadosia cruxmelitensis. The sequence goes on from OFHS01001552.1 coordinate 14,349, forward strand.
ATGGTTTCTGTAATGTAGCCAACCACTTGGACCCTAGACAGATGGGTCGGGACGGACTGCAGGGATCCCGGATAAGACCAAGCGGTGGGGCAATTACACTAAAGAGTGCCCCCCACATGATTTCCCCCTGTGTTCCCTATTCCCCGTATACAATATGGAAGTATCACTGTTGTAATCCTTCAAGGGGCAAGCAGGCAAGAGAAATAAATAGATCTTTATCTCATATACATCACCAGATTCGTTTTCGATTATTCAAGCAGAAAATCCTTGTTATAGGATGCAACCCGCCATGCGCAATCCCATTGCATGTCAGTATATACAGTAAGTGAATTGACCTCTGCCAAAGGTGAAGACGTCAAAAGTAGCTTTGTTTGAAACGTAATCAGCCGTAATATTTCTGATAATGGTCAATTTTAGGGACTTCTCTTGATTGTCAAAGTTGTAGCTCAAAACCACGTGCCTAAAAACAAGTGTATCCCGTCATGCATTTGGACTGCGCTTGGTTCATTATGTGCTAGCGTCATTTGTCTTGACCTTGATGTACAACTTACTCGAACCTCAAGGTAGAACTACGTTTAATTCGAACACTCTTTGTATCCGTATTTGATGTTCAGTTATGCCCATGTTTTCAGCATATTTTCAACCTTATTGCAAATATTGGTTTGATAGTGCAGAAGGATGTGCTACTGTTGTGTCAGTTTAGATCTGAACTGTTTGCATTCACCAGCCATGGTATTCCAACACCAGATTCAGAATGCTCTGTTTGGGAAATGTTAAGAACAGGAAACTCTGGTTCGGTTGTTTTCGTTTGTCCTTCTTCGTCAATGCTGACGACATGATCGTATGACTTAGGCGATGTGGATGTCTTACGCATCATACGCTGTTGAAATGACACGTTGTAGTTATACAAGATGCTACTCTCCTTGCGATAAGTCTCGACTTCTTGCGGTTTCTGTGCGTCCTCATCTGCTTTCGGTGGTTTTGCCATGTACGGTTTATAGAGGCCGTGCTCACTGATGTCTGCACCGATCAGTTCCTCCTCCAATGGTACGCGTACGCCAATGGTCCTGTCCAAACTGAGCAGCTAAAAGACAGAAAACGCATCAACACAGGAAAACAGACAGGCAGACAGACAGACAGACAGACAGACAGGCAGACACATTGAATCAACTTACGAGGACTGCCGTCGTCAGTGCAGCCCAACAACTCATCGATACAACCATTGTAGTTTGAATGTAAAGCAATTGCCAAGGACCTCCTTTGAAAACGCCAAAGTGTTCACTAAATCCCTCCAGTCGATCTTTCTCAACGAAGAACGCCACAGAAATAACACCCCAGACTCCCGCGAAGAAATGGGTGGAGATGCACCCAACGGGGTCATCAATTTTGAGCCAAAACAGAAATTCGTCACCTGTACAATAAAGGAAATAAAATCGACTTAATGAATCATTAAACAAGAAACAAGGAGAAGGATACGTCACATGTGTTTCCTTTGAGACTGACAGTTGAAGTTCAACTCTCAATCATGAACTGCTTCTACGCAGAAGAGTGTAGCTTGGGAATGTGTTCGCTACGTAAAATACTTCTTGGTGCTGCAAAGTGAACAAGCCGCTCGGTTCTTATAAGTTTTTGCACTAGAAAATGTTTTGACCTCTTCGACCGTTTTTGTCCATTTAAATTATTATTCTTGGCTATCAAAATTGTACATTTCAACTCAACACACAATGTACCTGGGGCCTTATTCATGGACCAGGATTAAAGCGACGTAGCCCGAGACTAAACATCTAGTCCGGACTATATTGCTACAATCTGTATGTGGGACTTAATATTTGATCCAGGGGCCTTATACACGAACCAGGACTAAAGAGTAGCCCGAGACTAAACATCTAGTCTGGACTACATTGCTACAATCTGTATGTGGGACTTAATATTTAGTCCTGGGCTACGCTCTGTTATTGGTCCATGAATAAGGCCCCTGTACCCTGAATTGCATTTTGGTAAAATTGGCAAATCACAAACAATGTAGCAGGAAAAATCAATATTGAGAGTACGTGTGGTAGATTTAAAGTACGCATTCACTATGAACATTTTTTCTGCAATTTAATTTAAAAACGCAGTTTATATGGCAGCTAGGTTATTTTGTTACCTAAAATAGCCAGTGAACCACCGACCAATCCAATAATCAAAGCTTCCCATGGCCTGCAAACAGCACAGATGGCCGTTACGCTGACAAGTCCACCAAGAATGCCATTGACGAAAACAGGAATATCAAGGCATCCCTTATATTTGGGCCTCGTATAGGAGTACACCACAGAGAAGATTCCACCGCCAATCGAACCATTAATCGTCACAACAGCTGCGCGAGATGCCAACTTCCATTTGTCTGAAATGGGAACGAAATGCCAAGAGGAAAATTACAATTAAACAAGGAAAATTGATTGAAATTTCTTCTTAACATTATCTATAAATTTGAGATAGCTACTTATTTGCAATAAATATATCAGTTTTAGATAGCTATCATATTTGTAGAAAGTTATACAAGATGTGGCATTTTGTCAATTGTGGACAGAAAAGCAAAGTTAGAAAGAAAACTTGCGCGTTCATCGTCTTGAATTAATGGATGGATTTAAATAAATATTTGTATTTGAATAAAATAACTTTGAGAATAATAAAGTTGCTTAAAAAGAAAATGGATGGATATGATGCTTGGAGGGATCAAGATCGAGAGATGCCATGTCATGTAATGTAATGTAATCATTTGGCACCTTCTGTGCATCGTAATATGTCGGGAGTGAACCCGACCAGATTTACAATACAAATATATAGATATGATGCCAATTTTAAGCCTAAAAGGCAAGGGAGGAGTGTTGCTCCCACCTTCGACAGTTGTGGAAGCGTCGAACAGAGATTATGCAAAGTCAAGTGGATATAGAACCAATTACAGGGATAATGAACAGAATTTGATTTGAGTAATTTGGTCGATAATATCGTTGGACCGAGCTTCACGGACAAGACCGTGAGCGGTTGGTTCATCAGGAATGGATGTGAGGAAGTCGTCGAGATGCTGTTTAAAGTCAGCTACACTCTTTAATGCACAAATGTCATGTAAAAACTTGAAACATAATTATGTACTGCATTACTATAATAATTGACAAAATAATAGAATGTTACAGCTTCCTATGCCTGGATTGGATAGCGAAGAAAGTATGAAATTTTATCAATATTGTTAAATCAACACACTTTTTAAACATATTTCTGTTTGAGTCCAAAAGATTTTGCTCGGTTATCTTTTAAATAATCAGTCAAAGTAATTTCCACGATTGTATTCAGATTCGATGAGGTACTTACGTCCACTGATTCCAAATGTGCTCCCGCAATTGAACCCCAGCCAGCCCCACCATAACATAAACATCCCCAGAACGACACTAGGGGGCGAGGCTAGTGTCCTTTGATATTTCTTATCAAAGCGCTCGTGCCTCGGTCCTAGAACCAACGTGGCTACGAGAGCACTGGCGCCTCCGATGATATGGACAGCGGACCCTCCAGCAACATCAATGGCGCCCATTTTAAAGAGGAATCCTTTATCACTCCAGATCCAATGAGCAGGAAAACAATATGTCAACGTGTTGAAGAAAGAGTAGATGATATACGAACGAAGTTTTGTACGTTCTGCCATTGCACCAGAAACAATAGTCGTTGCTGTAGTTGCAAATGAAAGCTGAAAGATATATTTTGAAAATGTGTGCCCCATGTTTTCTAGGCTAGCGTCGGTCAGGAATGAACCAAATCCAGAGAAACCGTTACCATTTTCACCAAAACTAAATGCGAAACCGAATAACCAGTAGGCGAATCCACCAAATATTACATCAATGGCGTTCTTCACCATAATATTGGCTTCGTTCCTGGCGCTTACCATGCCTAGAAACAGGTTGAAAGAAAATCGCCAGAGTTGTATATTTATCACAGAATAATTGCAAGAAATACATCACGTTACGACACCAACGTTTCACTTTTTAATTTTTTTTTTAAATCGCTTAATTTAAATCTAAAAATACTATATAGTCCAAATTATTTCTTTAGGACTTTAAAAGTAGTACTGTCAAGCCTGTATTAGCGTTCACCTCTATAGAGCAGTCATCTGTGTATAAAGGCCACTCTTCATAACCCCCAAATGACACTTTCGATGGACATCAACCTGGACAAAAAGGCCACCTTTCTATAAAGGCCATTTTTCTTAGATCCCAAAGGTGACCGTTATAGACAGGTTTTACTGTAATCCAGGTAATTTTTAAGGTCACGTTCAAGTCAGATAATTTTATGGAGTGTAATATAATATTGATATCAGAATCATAATAATTATGTTTTGTAATGCTGCACAAACTAATTAGATTGGCCATATGTTATGATTCAAAGATGCTTTGAATAAGAAAGTTAGTTAATAAGTAATACGTTGAGCAGGTCTTTCCAAAGATTACATCTTGTGATCTTGTATTCGTGAAACGAATATTCTTCTTTCACATGTTTTAACACATGCATTTTCAAATGGTTTCGTCCATGGTTTCGACAAGATATCAATATTCACGAACCATTTGAAATTTAGCTAGTCTAAGTGACAGTTAAGATTTAGCTATCAGATTTATAGCTTTCTGTAATATCTCCCCGAGAAGGAGCCTTTTCTAAGAATATTTGAAAATATACAGATGGTTTCCAATGCGATTAACGCGCCCCAGAGGAGTTAGGACACAATTTAATAAAATGTTGGTTTGCGGTTCCATCAATTCCCATTTTAATAGCTCTATTTGTAAACCCTATGCGACAGAGCATTTAAAAAATACACTTCATGAAGTTTACTCTTTTTTCAATTAGTCTCTTTATTTCTTTTTCTTTTCATTACTTGATATGGTGAAACTTGTCTAGAATTATCTACAAATTACTCAGTAAAATTATCTGAACATGAAACTAAAATTACCTGTAATTGCTACTTTAAGAATTCTATTTAGTACAAATTAAAATGTATTCCAGCTTGTCTACGCGGGATAATATTCCCAGAACTCTGATAGCATTTCTCCTTTGGCTCGTGAGGCCAAGTTTCTGTTTAAAATGTGCCACTGCTTTGCTTTAATGTCACCTGAAGTTTTGATTAAAAAATAAAATAAAAAATAAGTTGAAGAATATATATAAATTTAAAAATAGAATGAAATGCTATAAAAGTTTGTAGCTTTCAACTCCCATTTTGATAGCTTTCTTTATAAATCCTATGTGACAGAGCCTTTATAAAGCTACACTTCCTTAGAAGCTCATTTTTAAGTTAATTTAGATCTATTCGTTCTTATCCAGTGACCTAATTTCCAATTCCTCAGCTGCGGAACGATGGAAATACTGTGTTGATAGCAAACGATTACTTTGACGTCATGGATTAACGTATTTCGAATCCACTCCATGCTTACTTGATCACGACTCCAAACCCAGTGATAAAACGAAGCAATAGCTAATAAGAAATATTCCAATTGTCAATTTTTGTTGGTGAAAATTTACGACAAAAAAAAACACTGTAAGCTCTTCTCACGCAATATAATTATTTCAAAACGACTAAATCGTTAGTTTAAAACCAGCTATATATAGGAAGTTGGAACTCTGAACGCGAAAGGATGTTAAAATTATATGCCAAACCTGCTTCCAGAAGTCCAAAACCACTTTGCATGGTGAAAATTATGAAAGCGCTTGTTAAAATCCATGTTGCATCGCCAGGTTCATCAGCAGGGTTTAGCACAGTCTGGTTCCTCATAACTTCAGCTGTAGTAATGTTTGAAGAAAAGTTCATTTTCAGTTTTCACTACAACACAGCAAGAGAATAAAGCAGGTGAATTTTAGCAATATGTAAAATTTAAAACTTCATATACCTGCTATCCGTTGACTGATAAGGGAAAGATTCAGTTATTCACTGGCAAGAATGACGCCGCATTTTATTTTGTGCAAGTCAAGATGTGTTCGCATACATGAATTTAGATCGATAACATTACTTTCCGACGTTATTTCATTATTCTGATAACACCAATTGCGTGTTTTTGCTATTTAAAATTTCGAATAAAAGTCAAAACAATTACAAAACTTCAATTTTATCTCTTGATATATATTTCAGAATAGCTTTAGTATAGCTTCTGGCCCAATCGACACGTTTATTCGTTATTTCTTTTCTGGTTTTAATTTTCGAGCGCACCAAGAGACTGGCTTATTGGGCTACCCTCGTTAATTAAACAAAATGACATTTACATTTAGTTTACATTTTATTTGAATATTTGTACGTCGTAAATGTTGAAAGATTTTTCTCACAAAATCAATTTCCACAAGAAAAAATAATGTATGATTTACGCTAGCATCTGCCTACAAAAAGCTTATATTTCTATATCGTTCTAGTAATCCATGGTTGAGAGTTTTTAAATAAAATGTAACTCAGCTAGTTTCACATCCAGCTTGTAAGCCTTGAAGAGATATCAAGGAAAAATCTATAACAATCTATCGCATTTTGAAATTTCCAAAATGAACAGTGAGTCTCAGATCAAAGTACTGATATGTAATTTAATTTTATTAAAAACCTGGAATTGCCATGCGTTTTACTTACAGCCATACTATCCGTCTATAGCTCGTTGAGCAATTGTCCATGTACATTTCGCGATGAGAAATCCAAAAGGAGACCATCTTATAGCAAAACAAATCTTCGCTTGATTTGGACGAAATCAAACGAAAAACTAAAGACGGCAGGTGAAAGACTTTTGCAGTAAATTTAAAAATCAAGTCCCCTATGGTTGCAGAACAAAAGAGTTTCAATTGGTAGGATGGGAAGGCGCTCCGTGACTCTAACAGCCATCACGAGATTACAAATGCTTTATGTAATTCTAGTTAAAATTTCATAGCATTTGGTTGTATAATGAAGCTTACCAAGAGGGGTTTTAACTGTTACGAAACATTACCTAATGAAGTTAACTCTCTGACACCAAGGAACCAAACGCAATCCAGAATGCAATTGGGTTTACTCTTCTTCGAATGCGCAGAATGCCGAAATTGGCTTTGTTTGGAGCGCAGGCAATTACTTTTGTGATTGCCAATTTGAATATTGTTCTTGCCTGTCAAAAGTGTTTAAAACAATAATTCAAAACCACGCCTTTAAAAACTAATTTACGAAGAAAAATGCATGTAGAGATCACCGATGCAGGTGTTTTCAAACATGCGATCTTGAATTATTTCGACAATTTTACTCCAATTCTGCTGATGGAGGAAGAGGCCATTCTTAGAAATTACAATGAAGGTAAATTTTAGTATTTTTTCAAAATGCGTGATTGCCAATTTATTTTCAAATAAATAAATAACTTAAAAATGTTGTTAATCAAATTGTAAAAATGTCCAATGCATTTTAATAAATTTCTACGACAATTGAGAACTATAAAAAAAAACTAAAAATGCTATAGAATTACCACTAAACTTACTATTGAAAAACTCTGATCTTAAACCATGGTAATTATAATGCATACATTTATGGGTAAAAATAAATGTATTCATTTCAGTAAAAATAATTTTCTCTCAAGTGTTATCGAAAAGAATAATCTTCCAAACAAGGACACGTTTGAGAATTTGGATTTCTCAATTTAGATTTTGTTTGATAATTTTTTTGTCATTTATTTGCAGGTTCAATTAGATAGTTTCACAGCATTAGTTTGTCAATCACTTGTAATGTTCAAGCGTAATTTCTCATAGCTTTTATTGTGAAATAGTTGATATAGAAACAATTGAACTCATACACAGGTGGTTGCTCCATAACGGATGTTTGTATATGCAACAATAGTATAAAGAAAAGAAAGAAAAGTATTGGCGTCAGCGTCGTAGGCGAACCTGCTTCGCTATACGAGCGGCGCCGATCCCCGATTCTCAACCCTTCGACCGGGAAGGTCTTTCGACCTGAACGCAGGGCGGGGGGCTATAGCCCGCCAAGGCAGATGCCCTACTACGCTCCCGTTTCTCTCGCACCGAAGTGCTACTCTTTTTTCGGAAGAGTAAAACCGTGTGCTCCGGGGTAGGGCTCGAACCTGTGACCTCTCGGATGAGAACCAGAGGTCCTAACCACTACACCATCAACGCACTAATAATAGGTACAATAGCAGTAGGTACTGTAGTTTTCAGGTAAACAGAAAAATTATAAAGTAATTCGGGTAAAAATGTCCAATACAGTATCGTTAATTTCTATACAATAGAAAACTATAAAAGTAGTCTAGAAATGTTTAAAGTAACTGCTACTGATCGAAGAAAAATTAAAAATTAAACCTAGTACTATTTACAAATTAAAAATCTGGTTTATCAAACTTTCTTGAGGAAATTGGGTAGTTATATTTATTTCAGGTTATACTCATCAAATAAACAACAGGAGATAAATCGACAGCATGGCAATCCAGCTAGGAATTCAAATCAGTTAGTGACTATTTTATATTGTTTTCCCAGCAAATACAATACCTCCTCACAACATATAACTGTGATGTTGACTTTTTAAAAGACTTTCTTTGATGTTTTAATAACATGATAGCATGTTGACTAGTAAAACCTTCTTGTACTAGCTATGTAGAATGTATTGACAAAACACATTGAGCAGCTGTTCCCATCTCAAAAGCCATTTAGCGAAAACTAATCCAGCAGAGGCAAAAATTGACTTTAGAACATTGCATGGTGTTTAAAGTTAAAACGTTCTATCATTCCATTTAAATTAAACATTTAATACGTAGAAACTTACAAATGGTGTTGCTTTCAAGCCTTTGTGTAGCTGAAATCCCAATTTTATAAGAAAGAGCGTTTATTTTCCGTCTCCAGCGTTCAAGAAGCGGCTGGATGCAGAAAATCGTTTCTCACTGAACTCCACGCAAGATGTGCAAGCAGGAAGCCACCAGATGTTCCCTAATTATCGATCATTGTAGACAATACAAAGACCTAGCCCCAATTAAACAAGATTTAAAAAAAGTAGAAGTTCGTCACTTGAAATCCAAACAGTCCAATAGGATCAAGATCAACAAATCAAAAATGCAAACAGTCAACATTGTCTAAACGTTAAACCAAAACTCAACAGAAAAACTTACACAAACCTTCCAAGTTTGATGCAAAATGTTTAAATGAATTTCATATCTTTATTTGTTTGTAAATTGTTTTGACAGCGATTTGGATTTTTAATGCACTTTCAGTAGATAGTTTTATCCATGTTTATAAATTGAATAAGAAGAGATGGTTGTTTCTTTCATCTGGTTCATAGAAATGACATTTCGCGGCCTACTTTCAAACGGCAGACAACCTGCCATTATGGCTCGTTACAGGTCAAATAAAGGCATCGACTAATTACAAAGGCATTGACGTAATATCGATGTAAAACCTGACGTTGAAACTGCATGCAAACAGGCGGGCTTGTTAATTAGTTAATTAATTCATAAACAGAATTATTACGCAGAGTTAGAAACGTCAAATTCATGGTACGCAATTACTTTAAGATCATATATTTAACCCGGACATCGAGTAAGTCCTATGAATATCTTGGTCTAATTTTCCAATCTTCCCTGTCATTCAACTTGCATTTAGAAAACAAGTTAGAGAAAATCCATACTATCATCCGTGCATTAAAACAATGAAGAAGAGTTTCATTGGACATTGCCATTACAAATTTTTTTACATGAAGGTGGCCCAGTAATAACGTATGGTTTTGAAATTATTGCCCCCTTCCTTTTGACATCGCATTTGATCAAGTTTGACAAAGCCAAGTCTATATTCATCAAGAAAGCGTTGTGCATTCCAAAGTTTACTTCTACGACCTGTTAATTCTGGATAGCGAAAACTCCATCCTTTGTAAAAGATGCCGTTGATCAATATTCTTTATCTATCAAGGTATTAAGTGGTTATGAAGCTCAGCTTTCCAGTATTTAAAACGACAGGAATGGCTTGATGATGGCATTTTAGAGTCTCCAGCATTATTATCTGTCTGTTGGCGTGCAGCTAGTAGGAGTAATCGTCACTTTTTTACTCGTACCTCTGTTCATGGCTTCCATCACATCATTTGTTCAAACGGAGATAGACATGAGCGTTGCGACGACTGCAAGTGCAAGGAATGTGGGCCATCTGCATCCTATTTATATCATATGTGATTGTAAAAATATTGCATCTTATATTGAGTATTTGAAAGTTCCTGAATATAATGACTAATCCTGTATATTATATTCACAAATATTTCGTAAACTGTTAAGCTGCCCAGTGTAGGGCGAAATACAAATCAAATCAACCCGGACATCGAGAAACAAATTTTAAATAGATCATGTGCTTAAATGTTGTAAATTTGATGTTTGTAAAAGTCTTATTCACCAGGAAATAATTTGTTTATATGTCAGAAAAACTCTCTCTATAGATCCCTATTGATCTATCTAACATCAGAGAAGGAAAGTAATCAGGGTCCCGCTTGGCAATTTTATCTGTAGAATGAATTTCTCTCTTCGATCAAAGAAATGGCGGGCTCTCCTGGTTCTTCATTGTGGGCATGTAGGAAAGTTTTCCAACTATGGAAAATAATGTTCGAGTTTGTTCATATAATAACATATTCCTCTGTCTTTATTATATATAATTATTGTTAATTTTATTATTCCCGAGTTTNAGGCAAAAGTTGTGGTTGGGGCTAGTGTACGAAAAAGACTGACTTTGCGACGTTAATTTGAGGTAACATTTATACTTTTTTGTCTGCATAAAAAATATTTTCGTAGTCTTCCAGCATGGAACTAATTGTTTAAGGCCATTTTTCAGGGTTTTGTACTACCAAAAAATCTGGAAGGCCGAATTGTTGTTGTGGGCCGTATGGCCCTTCCAGGCAGTTGTGGTCAACTTTCGCTGTGGAATGGCATGTTATTCATATGAGATGTAGAGACTATTATGATAGTATTATTGTTTAAAATATGTAATTAATGATGTACAGCCATGTAAATGTCTGCTATACTGCGTNTTTCTTGCAATAAATAATATGTTTTTTTATATTTTATGATTGTTGTTACTGTGTTACATTTCCTCCTTCATGTTTGCTCATTCTTGCTCTTGTGTGCTTCTCAAATTGTTCTTTAGAAAAGATAGTTGCAACATGGAATCGTTGACTGAGGAGCATGAGGTAGATGGTGTAGTGGAGGATTGGCTGATTGTCGCACCTTGCGACACATAAATGTGGTTTTAATTTTTTTCGCGACACGGTCAGTCAGGCATGTGCTATCCCTTCGAATTGGACGGGGCTTCTGATCCAAACCGCAATGAAATTGAAAGTGTCGGGCTTAGCTCTGCAGATCTTGTGCTAAGGTTATGTTCTACTTTGCCAAAGCACAATAATCAGAAGGTTGTATTTGACAACTATTTTACGCACCCTGAGCTGTTCAACAAACTGAAGGAGTAGAAGATGTGGGCTGTTGGCACTGTCAGACAAAATAGGATGAAGGGCTGCACAATGAGACCGGAGGCAGAACTGGGAAAGGAAGGAAGAGATGCCTATGACTCTTCAGTTGATGGCAACTCAGGAATCGCTATTATGTTTCAGTCGAACCACCTGATTCTGCACCACGATGTTTGGTCGCAGACAAGAAAAAAATCTGTCATTCGCCCATGCATTGTAAAGGTCTACCACCAAAGTATTGGTGGTTTTGACCTGTTCGACACGTTTTCTTCTTTGTACCGACTGCATCACAAAAGCAAAAAAGCATATGTTCTTCAAATGGTTGTAGTCGAGTATGGACTATTTTCATTGTCTTCACCCCCGCCCCCCGCGCTGTGGAATTTGTTATTTCCATCTGTTTGAGGCATTTGAAGGCATATATGCACCTTCAATATCCTTTTTAAACATGAAAAAGAAGTATGAGAACTTAATTACCCCTGCTTTATGCAACATATAATTACGGTATATACATCGGTTACATACCCCGAATGCCTGGTAGGGCCATATGGCCCACGTTGAGAATCTATTGTCCAAAATGATAATTTCCCAAAATCTCCAGTTATTTGCTCAAAGGGTGCTCAAAGTAAGACAAATTAGGTAACAAATATTTTTTAACTGATTAAAATCATAATTCAGGCGCGAAAGGGTTAACTAGCATTCATGTAATATAAATGCAACACATTTTGGAGATAATGCCAAGAAAAAAAATTGGAACTAATCTTTTTGCAATTATGCATTGCATTGTAAAATATACTCTAGCGAACTTAGAGAATGATAATCTCTACTTTCGAGGATCAAAGTTCTCAAAATATGACTTGAGTCTTCAAAATGGCCATATTTATTTTTTGCTTACAGTAGTGTTTGTATTGCAATAATGTGCACAGTTACTTTCTTATTAGGAATAAGAATAGGAGTATGAATATATATTAGACTATATAGAAATATAATGCAAAACAACTGATTACAGAAATGGGGAACAACAAAGCATTGCGATTACATGATACGATCATGGGTCATCATGTAAGCACAAATCTGCTTGTTTGTTCAGGAGAC
>OFHS01001553.1:0-26874 GCA_900245855.1 Calvadosia cruxmelitensis
TTAACATCCACCCAAATGCGAAGCAACGACGCTGGACGCAGCTGCGTTAGCAGCGCGGACCAGCTAGTAACATAATATATTTCACAAGTGTCTGTCTGTAGATTTGTTTGTTTGTTTGTTTGTTTGTTTGTTTGTCTGTTCAAAACCAGGCACCTGCCACTCATTACCAAGTACGGATTTTCTGACCTTTGGGAAACAACACGGCTCTGATTGTGCACGGTTTTCAAAACCGCACAGCGCAAACGCTCAAACCAGGTCAAAGTTGAACAATGCAAATTGGTGCAGAATATAACAGAGCCGTTTTTGAAAAGGTCACCTTGAAACCAACCTATGTTTTCTGGAAGTTTGACGAAATTATTGCTGTGAAATGGGCACCTTGAGTTTTCTGTGCTTGCCTTTGCAAACCGTTGCGCTGGAATGGTTCGAAAGGATCGATTTCAGTCTCTTGGGAGCCGTAGCTCAGCTGAGAAACAATGCGCAGCATTCGAAGCTGGCTGAAGTTGCGTAGCAAGCGGAGAACTGTGATTTAGACTGGACTAATTAATATCCACCCAAATGCGAAGCAACGACGCTGGACGCAGCTGCGTTAGCAGCGCGGACCAGCTAGTATAACATAATTTATGTTGATTAACATAATTTGCATTCATTAACATAATTTTCAGCTACAAACAAGTGAATTTAGTCGCTTCAATCTCGAAATGCATCAGGACTGATCACGACTGCACTTGACCCATTTAACACTGTTTATTTGATTTAGAACTTATATTCTGGTCAGATTCATTTTTTTTACATTTTCTACTGCCTTGAGAATGGCGCTATCATAAAACTTCATCATTGTCATCATCATCATCGGCTTCATCGCATGTCTTTTTTGATAGATATCAAGAAGTGTACCAAAGAATTACACCTTCAGAAAGCGCAAACTGCGCACTAGTACTACATTGATAGATGATTATTAATTATACAATTTCATAAATATTCTTTTTAAAGGAGTATAGATTTGGAGAGTCCACAATGTCAGCCGATATAGATCTTCACATACGAATAACTCCATTGAAATAGAAAAATGCCTGGTGTCACTTTTGGCGGTTGCCACCTGCAATTGGAGCCTGTGACCTCTTGGGATTTTGCTGCTTGTGGTCGCCACATCCAAAAGAATATGTAACGACACTTCACCGTGAAGACACTTGTACAGGAAACACAGATCAAGCAACACTTTACGTGATTCAAGGGATTTAATCATTACCATCATCATCATCATCATCATCATCACCATGGATCTGTCTTTTTTTGAACATTTTTCTAAAAGAAAATTCAACAGAATACACATACAGAAGGTAACTCTTTTCATGATGGAGAAACACACAATATGTCTATACAGTGAACGTTAGAATGGGTGAACGTAAACATGATATATTAGTTCAGATATTCATGAACCAGATTTCGCTCAATTTGATCTAATCGCTTCTAGCTTGCTGTTTTGAATTTCAAATATTTATTCTATTGATTATCATCAGTTTTATTTTGTCATTTTCAGATCATGGGTTCGTCGTCTGATATTCTTTATCCTTGCAAGCAACAGTTTGAATTGTACGAAGGCATAAAAGCCCAAGGTATACCAGCCTGAAGAAATAATTCAAGAACTATTGTTATCGTAGCATGGTTTTCACAAATTTCAAAATTACAGGCAAACCTGTATTAGCGGCCACCTCTATAGAGCAGCCACCTGTGTCTAAAGGTCACTCTCGATAACACCAAGATGACACGAATATATAGAAATCAACCTGGACAGAAAGGCAACCTGTCTATAAAGGTCATTTTCCTCGGGTCGCAAAGGTGACCGTTGTAGACAGGTTTCACTGTACTAAATTTCTTGCAGTGGTTTGATGTTTTAGTTGATTTGATTGTCTTGAACTGTAAGTTTTTCTTCGACTTGCAGTTGTACGATGAACTGTAGTTTGAAGACCATGGTGTGTGAATTTATTTTAATTATTTTCATGACTAATTCTACTCCTGAAATGTTTCAGGCAACGACTATGCAGAATTGGAAATCATTGATAGCGATTACGGACACGATTCATTCATTTTGGAAGTCGAGAAAATGGGCAATCCAATAAAGGTATCTTTATTTTTAGACCAAAGGAAATTTACTTCAATTGAATATCCTGGAAAGTGATATACAATAAATAAATGAAAATTGATACTTTATATGATGAAACTTGTCTATTATTTACTACAAATTACTCAATGACATGAACTAAATGTAAACCTAAAATGTCCTATAATTTCTACTTTGAAGGTCCTATTTACAAATTATATAGGACTTGGAGAGGTAGCATTGACTTTTATGGATGTTGCGAGATGTTATGGGGAAGTCTCTGACATCCTTAATTCTAATACTCTACTGAATTTCCCTAATATTAAAATGATTTTTTTTCTTTATCAATGTAATATTTTGCTGTTCGTTGGTAGGCCAGGCATTTGTTGCACAAACAGTGTTTGAAAAGTACTACTCGTTTTAGACATTTTCATGTTCTTAAAATGTTTGCTGACTTTTGGGTATTTTCGTTATTTTTCAGAATTTTCTTGAAAAAGCGCTGTAAATTTGGCCGGAGCTTCTCACAGCCGGGATATTCAAGATGGCATTTTTTGAACCATATTGCACGTGGGACTATTTTCATGCATTGTTTAACAATAATGATCCTTCAAGCATGGGCTTTGGTTGTTGCCCGAAAGTCAGTGAATCTGGAAGTTCGAAGAAGCGCTGTTTCCCTGTACAAACAGTCTGGTATTTCATTCCGGATGTCGTTTTAAATTATGATCCCAGCATTTTAGAATAATACAATTAAGATTAATGGTTGGTTGATTGTATGTTTATTCAGGGTAATATAAGCAAGATTCTTCTTTTCAGAAATACAAAAGCAATAATTTACACGTTATTACGCATAATTTATGAGTAATAAATACATCTATAGTCTATGCAGACTGCTATTATTATATTTACATTTTATACAACTTTGAACATGATTAAATAATGTTTTTCAAGATTAAACTGAGCTTGATAATAAAAAGTCCTTGCAACGTTTCTTGTATGAGTTCAGAGAATTGAAAGACGTTGCATCGGAGGGAAGGCTGTTCCATAGCCTGGTTCCACGAGCCTGGAGAGTTCTTGTATTTGCCTTCACAACCCGGAAATTCCCAGGAGCTGCGATCCAGTCTGTTGCAGAGGAGGCCCAGAAAAACGCTTCAACCAGGGGTGACGCCAGAAAATTTAAACGGGATTGTGGCCGAGATAGCCACAACTATGAGCTTAATTTTCTCCGACAGGGCAGCTCAAGATTCCCTGATGTGGGACTAGGTTTCCATGACGGGGGAGGGCTACAGCCCCCTGGCACACGTAATCAGGGAGGGCATTCCGACTCACCTTCTACATGAAAATTGTTTGTTACTACAGTAATTAATTCTTACCCTGAATCAGCTTGGCGTTTAATTGTTCTTATTGATTCTCGGCTTCCGTTTAATTTTATATTCCGAGCGATATTAGAAGTCCTCACCTAGCAAATACAAAGCGTCGTTAGAACATGCTGTAGACGCGACGTCCAAACGTCATAACAGCGCACGGGGACATCCTATGCTTTCTGGGAAAGGCATTCTGTTAGTGAAGAAGTGTGGTTCTGTGCATCTACCAGGACCAAGCAGAGGACTGCTTAACCTTAGGATAATAACGTTAGCACAGTAAACTCTTCTGGGGCCTTATTCATGGACGGGGACTAAAGCATGGTCCAGGACTAAATCTCAACTCCCATATACATATTTTAGTAATTTAGTCCAGACTCAATGTCTAGTCCCGGACTACGCTTTAGTACCGGTCCATGAATAAGGCCCCTGGTGTCTCCCAATAGGACAATTCAACCGCCTATTTATCACTCTCGTTTAGCTGTATTTTTCCCATGAAATTACATTAAATCAAATTGACTTGACCCGAAAGAAGACTCAACATACTGTACTACCATATTGGCAACTAGTCTTTGCAGAATCAAGTGCCTCAGAGCATGTAACGAAAACTAACAACCTAAAACCATTTCCTAAAACCTAACTATACAAAACGGAAATGCAACATTATTGGCTAACAAATTCACATACACTTTCATTGGCTGTTCTTAATCATGTGATCAAGATCATGTAATCTTGTTTGCACACTGGCCGCGTTCTGCAGTTGCAGTATGTCCAAAAACATACGCCAGGAAAATGTTTTGTTTGAAACGCAATCAGCTGTACTCTTGTCAATGATGGTCAATTTCGAGGATTGTTCTTGGCTGTCAAAGCCTTGTCGATTTCAACTATCACGTGCTAGAAAACATTTGCATCTCAGAATGCACTAGGGCTGCGCTTCATCAATTGGTCTTCAGATCATACTTCAGTTCAGACTCTTCGTTTTTAAATCGATACGTCCATTATAAAATTTTGCATGCCATGAGTTAAATCAAACTTTACATGTCTAATAACTGACATGTTTGTAATCTACTATATAATCAACTGATCGTGTGATAAACGTAAACATCTAACTCAAAAATAATTTTATAACAGACCGCTCATTATTTACGGCCCGGGTTGGTACCGAAGGGAAGCGGGGTGGGTAACTCCAATTTTAGCAACACCGAAGGTTGGGAGATTTTTTTGGCTGCCACGTTCAACTGATATTTCCTTTCCTTTCTTGATTAATCGATCAAAGTGTTATAATTATAACTAAATTTGGTTTGACGTCCTCTGACCTATTCTATGCACATTTGATCTACATGGATGAAGTAATGGCACTTGATAACAGCTTTAATACTGGTAGGCTATCTGCTTTCTTGGCTATCTGAAGGTTGGGTAAAACGAAAAGAATTGAAACTTTTTGCTTCTCTCTTCGGTGCCAACCCGGGGAATAAATAATGAGCGGTCCCTAAGAAAATATTAAAAACTCCATTTGAGTGCATTAAGTACCTACACGATTGCCTTCCACGAAATAACCGCGATATGTGAAGGCTCATCAGGAGAGTAAGTCAAACTCACTGCTCTTTGCGTTCTAAACAAAAGTCTACAGTCCTCTACAGATGGTACGACGCATCAACAAGTACCGTACAACATGAAAAACACTACAGTTCAGTATTGAAAAACAAGAGTTTCCATAGAAACGCATCCTCTAGCATCGAATAACGAAGGCAGACTGTGGAGTAAATCAACAGTCTCTCCCGATGCCTTGGTGGTCAAGAAACAACAAACAATTCGTAACTTCTAGCTGATCTTACATCCACTGTCACCAAAATTTCAAGAGCAAGACTGTGCTCATGTGGTAATACATATGCGACCACAAGCAGCACCGGGCAACTGGGACGAGTAAATCAAAGCGAGGCCAGTTGTTCCAGTCTTTACTAGTAATGCACGTCGTAACCATGTTCGAAACAGTACTTATCACGTGATGTAATTATGACGTCACATTATCGCGGAACGTGAATGCGGCAACTTTCGAACTCATACTAAAGGCTTATCTCGAACAGAGCCATGGCATCAGCAGAAACGTCGTTCAGTCTTGGCTCCTTCAAGCCCAAGGAACCCTACCACATACCAGGGTAAGTGTAACCAGGGAATTAATTGACCCCGGGGGATGCAGTACGGGGCTGATTATGTGTCGAGTTAAAGACAATGTAAACACGGTCGCCAAACAACAAGAAATCACACGAAGTCGGCTGATCTAACTGGGACAATCATCGCCAAGTCATAAGCCAGACGGAATACCGCGTTGCCCTGATGGTATATAAGTTATTCGAAGTGGATAAACTGACGGTAACTGTGAAGTTGTCTGAAAAGCTAAACTCACGTACATCTGTGTGCGCACGAGCAGTTATCCAATTAGCCGCCTCTTCAACGATCTCAGTCTTCAAAGTTTCGACGATTGCCGGCGCCTGTTGGACTGCTTTGAGCAGTGGACTAAACATACCATGATTTGTGGCGAAGAAAGCTGAAGCGAGCCTCTTCTCATCTTACCAATAAATGAATAAAATTTAATCTATCAAATACCATTACAATTAAAACTTATATAAATATTGCAAACTATTATGGAAACTATCGGAAAACGTTGCCTTTGTCTGTTTATCCAGTGATAGATGGCTGGTGGGTCACGTGGGTGGAAGTGTAGCGTACCTACATGTAATTATTCGTAACCTCTTTCTCATGTCAGTTAGCCTCTTGTATATTAATATCTATTGTTCCTATTTCCGTTTGTCACTTATAAATATCGTCGCCCGTCTGTATTTCATTAGATTGAGAAGACGTGACACTTACTTCGATCTAGTCTGCGTGCAGACCAACTACTCCTTCATGCAATATTGCACTATATTTTGCATGTCTGTATATAGTCTGTACGCAGGTTAGCTCTGATCCTATCAATTTAGATTTATACCATGCGTGAAAACAGCTAAATGGAACGACTTTTCTTGGAGAATCATGGAGCATTTCTGGGGAAAACAGAAAGCAACGATGAAGGATTTAATATACCGAATTAGCCAGGTTTCCTAAAATAATACATGGTTCTGCGAGCAAACACATGTTCTCTTGCAACACAGAGACCCAATGACTAATAGAAGTCCTTATCGCGACTTTGCACAAAATTATGCGCAACCAAGCCACGAAATGCACTTGAATCATGCTGAATAGCATAATGCGCCGGTTTGTGTCTTAGTAATTTTTGCGAACATGATAGTCTTATACAGAAGCAGAGATGCAAGGTCATTCAAACACTTTCTTTAGCCATGGCCCGGCAGTAAGCTTTCAGAGGATACCTCGTATTGTAACTTTTCAAGATCTTACTAAGATTCAAAATGTCTGAACATGTCCTGCTAGTAAGCCGCTTGCCAGCTTACTTTTATTCGCAGTTTCGTAAATACGGCAAATCATTACTGCATCAGCACTTACAGACAACATGTTCTTATCTCGCTTCCATGTTCTGGCTTCCATGTCGTAACATAAATGCGTGTAGATTTAGCGCCAATGGAGGCAAGTGATAGAGTGCTTTTGTTCTTACATAGTCAGCTCTGGCAACAACCTCAGCAGCCTGCATAATTTTATCAGTGGTGCATAATTTATGACAATTTCACCATGATTAAATCAGTGTGTCTGCTGTGTGTTTCTCTGCAGCTATCGTGGCTACTGCTCACAATTTAAGTACAAAATCAACGACACATTTGGAAAAACAACTCACGACTTGCTCACAGCGCCCGATATTCCACGTTCGAATCGCTCCGTCTTGGCTCCGATTGGTCAAGACCGAAACAAACATGTACTGGAAGACCAACGACGGACTCTCATACAGTCACGCGCCCGTAACCAGGGCGACCAGAAGTATGGCCTCCAAATGGTACCTGGGTACACTGGTAAGTGGATTCTCAGTACAAACCCAAATACCATACTGGGAGAAATGTAAAAATCACTGAGCCCAGTGTCCCTATGTCAAACTATAAACTGCACAATATGAAATTATACAGGTTTAATATTATAATTATTTCACACGTTTACAATTTGAGCTGACTATTCAAATACAATAACTGAAAAATACATTTCACTTGTATAATACTAGATTAAAGGTTAACATTGATAAATTCTCAAAGTTCAAATAAGTATTACCGTTAAAACAGGCCTATTCTTACGACTGTCAAAACTAATAGATATCAAACTCTATCACCACTGATGCTTGTCCAACCCTTGGTCCAACCCAGTATAACAAGTAATCTGGCATTGGTGCTTGGTTGGTGGGAGGACCATTGGCTGCTATGCACTGCTGCTGCTGCTGATATTGCTACTGCTAATGTTGTTGCTGCTGCTGCCGATTATGCTGACACACTCCCTCCAACCAAGCACCAGTCACACTGATAAACGTTGGAAGGAGCAACAAACCTGTTAATATATTAAGAATATAATATTATCAAGAGATTACTAAGATGATTGCGGGTGGGGATTGATCAGCAAGACGAGTGCATGGCTAGTGGTTAGTGGTACCGCGAGCAAATAGCAATGACTAGGATGTATTCAGTCCTACGTTTGAGCGGGAGTGCCATGCGGAACTTGCCCTGGATATGCCCGCATCTATTCTGATCTAAGAACTCTATTTACCAGTGATCTCTGAGACTAGGGTCCAGGCTCCCTATATGGATGCTTCCGCTGAAATGGTGTGCGTTTAACTACTCTTACATTTCTTATAACCACATCAAACGTACTTTAGAAAACCATGGATCTTTCGGAAGTTCAACGAAGTCAGCTAATAGATACTAATCTCCATTTCACAATTCAAGCACCAATCAAAAGTTGTGCCAACCCGATCTATGCATTACTGTACTGTTACTGCACGCTCTCCTGAGAGCCTATCAAACTATTGATACATGCCGAAACAGAGGAAATTTGTAACGAAAACCAAGAGAACTTAGTAGACATTTTAATGAAGCATTACGCTAGAGAAACATTTTGCCACGTTACCTTTATCTTAGGGAGCGCTCATTATTTATGCCCCGGGTTTGTACCGAAGAGAAGTAAAAAGTTTCAACCCAAACATATGTAGGCAACAGAAGATACATAAATATCCTACCGGTATTAAAAACTTTTCAAAAAAATTACCCGCCATACCACGTTTAGTTATAATGACACTGGAATAGACTAATCAGCAATGGAAAGGAAATGTCAGTTGAACTTGGAAGCCAAAAAAGTATTACCCAACTTACGGTGTTGCCAAAGTTCGAGTTACCCACCTGGCTTCTCTTCGGTACCAACCCTGGGCATAAATAATAAGTGGTTCCTTACGCATACTGTAAATATACTCAACCAAGTAGGGCTTATTCGCATGACTTTCAGTCTAGAATATGTACCGCAGTGGTAACGTCGGCGCAAAATGCCAGTGGGAATAGACATTGCGAAGATTGTGATAATTATGTTCTAATTTAGTGAACAATTAAAGGAAGAAAACAAATCTGGTCTTTTAGCACAAGTGGTCTCTTAGTCAGGTTCACTCCAGTTTCACATAAAGCAATTATAAGCTTAGTTAGCTCCAACCTCATGCGCTTCTAAATGAATAGATGAAATTGAATGGATAAATGGATAATGATGATGGCCTGGACGAGATTTTTAACTTGATTAGCTAGCGAAATTTTAGGATTTTTTATTATAATTAGTCCTAGGTAAATTGTATGTTGAAATGAAGTAAAGAATGACCATTCTGTCAAAATTATTAAGTTGAATAAAAAGTAGCATTGCAAGGAATATGTTCTGCATATGGTTGAGCTTCGATTTGTCGCCTTAGAATTTGTTGACTCATTAACCATCGATGATTGTGTTGAATATGAACCCCGTAGGCTATGTTCCTCGTGGTCAACATTACTTTGGTGATGGTTACGCTGACTTCACACAATGTGCCTTCGCTCACATGGAAAGTGATCAAATCGAATATGAACGGAAAATGAAGCGACTCCATCAATTAGCTACGAGGAAGGAAGGAATGGATGCAAGCGAAGTTGCAAAATTACAGGATCCTGGAAAACTGCTTACAAAACGACCTAAGATAAAATTACCATTGACTGTAAAGAATCCCAAACCCAAAGCCTACTTCTCGCCCAAAGCAATGCAGCACTCTTTATCGCCATTCGTCATGCGAGAAGATCATCCTGGCAAATACTTCATGACTGGCTACACAGGATTCGTACCAGGGGCGAGGGAATACATCGGTAAGGGACGCATATGGAGCTTCTTTAATTGGTTTATAGTGCTTGGTGTGCCATTAATCAATCAATCTATCAATCAATCAATTAATCAATCAATCAATCAATCGATCGATTCATTTAACTATTAGCTTAGCGATAGATCCATACACTTTCTTTTTTCAGGATTGGGTTACCCAAAGATCACAAACGGTGCACTTTGTCAGTTCAACGTCAAACAAGAGCAACTGAGGTCGACCATGGATAAACCAGTTATCGTCGAAAGGGAGGAAGTTGTCGTCACCGACACAAAGCCGATCTACCACAAGACCTCAGGCATGGTACCACGTTACACAGGCCACATCCCAGGTACATGATACAACAGGCTGGTATTCAACTGATCCAGAATTTTGCAGAATTATAATTTGATATCTACGCTAGCTAAAATAGACAACAATGGGTAACACTACATAATTACATAAACAAATTTATGTTATCGTAATAATCATAATCACAAATTTAAAATTCATAAGCAAATTTAAGTTATCTTGAAACTTTGAGACAAATGTAGTAGAGATAAGAAGAGTTTTCAAATAGCATCTTTTCGTTTGCAAAAATACTCTTAAACCGAAATTAATAATATGTAATACGTGAATTATGGCAGAGTGCTCTCACACAGCAACTTCTCGGTTAACACCAAGCGTGCTGCAGGACAGAATAAATTTCATCATTCTTTTTCCTCCAGGTGAAAAGTTCCGCTACGGTATGACATTTGGACACAGCACCATCAATGCAACAGCAAAGAAATAAAAAACAATGAAGAACGAGTCTCGTATGGTGCATAAGCCAAAAGCAAGAACAGCACTACAGTATTATTTTTATCTTACAAGAATGCTTTCAAGATAATAAATCTCAAAGTATAATAAATCCGAATGGCTTTTCGTTAGTGTTTGTGATAAGGACCCGCTTTGCAGTATCCTATTCCGCCAGCAAACAGAACCTATTCGTGCTCACTAAATCCATTTCGTGTTCGTCAGATTCCTCGCTGTCTCGGTCATCAGATGTCGCTTCTTCTTCTACACTCTCGTCGTCTGACCATGCCTCGTTGGAATCTTTCAATCCTGTATTTTCTCGTTGCATTTTCACAATATCCAACGCAGCTGTACAGGACTCGTACTCAACTAGACCAAAGAAAATTGAAATATAAAACAACTAGCCAATACTCATCTCTCAACAAAGTTAATAATTACTTCAAAACCGAAACGCAATGCAAACGTTTTGTGAAAAATAAATGAGAAGAGCACGACGTGGTCGAGATTTCCCGCCAAAGCAGACCTTGACCCAGGCCTCAAGTAACCTTCAATAATGATGTGGTACACACATGGGTACACCTTACCACCTTACCAAGTTTATTTGACGACTTTCTTCTCCCTTGCGATGAGCGACCGACTGCATTACGTGACCAATATTTAGAAAAGTTTGATTTTAGTCTGGAGCAATAAGGCGCAGCGGTCAATTCGCAGCGTTGTTGAAATTACTCGAGGAAAGAAACCGATTTCAATTCCTGGCATTTAAAAAGGAATTAATTCCAGCTCCAAATGACTTAACTCTTAAATGTAGTTAAATGCAAATTCTTTTTAGGACAGACAAGAAAACCGCGAAGCATCCAATCTCTGGATTGCAATTTACAAATATGATTTCACGAATCAATTTATCGAAACGAGTTACATTAGCCATACCTTTGCGATTCGCGTAGCCAGGTGGATACACGCGAAAGCAGATGCGACCATCAACGACCAATCTCAAAATACTGTTAGCTACAAAATCAACAGAAATAAAATCAAGTCATCAAATACAACACTCCTAGTTCTAAGTGACCAGGAACTGTCTACTTCTGCTGCAATAGCAAGCAATAAAATAACCAATCAAACGAGAAAAGACGAGAAGAAACCATACCTGCTCTGTAGACATCCGGTCGTCCCACTTTAGCCGTGAAATAACCGCGCTTATGAGCCCAAGCTAAAAGTTTAAAACGTCACGGGGTCGTAAACTAAAGAAATATTATCAACACTCAAAGCCTGGTAGAATTGTATCCATTTTAAGTATCCTACAGCAAGCTGATGTTCTGCGCAGATAACTGGAATAAACTACAATAATACAATAGTGTAAATTCTTATGTCCAAAAATTTGGAAATCAATTTAGAATATTGTCATTATTGATCAAGTTTGTTAATTCTGCAATAATTAAGAAATGACAAGTGAATAAGCTGTGATTGAAAATAAATTTATCGAAGTTGCATTATACATTACGCATATCGGCAGTTTATTGGGTCGCATAGGCCCCTTTTCGACAAGGATAGGGGGCTGCCACTTTCGCAACTGTTATTTCTATCAGAGGCGATTCTCCAAACATCATTTTCTCTCTCTCAAAGATACTTCTAAAAGCACAATTAACACATCGAGCTCTAGAAATTACGTTGTATCATAGCACTGATTCCAAATTACGTCATCGCGTCAATTTCTACGGACAACAAATTCCTGTGCCCACCACAGCTCGAATCCCCTCCTTGGCTGAACAGGACAAGTAAGATTGAAGGGCAAAGAAGTCTTGTTTGTCCGTAGAAATTTACTCAATGACGAAACGACAAAATTTGGAACGATTGCTATTCTAGAATGCGTGCATATGAAATACAAAGTTATGAAAACAATAATGTACTAGCTGCGCATTGTTTCTCAGCTGGACACAGCTCCCAAGAGACTGAAATTGATCCCCTCGGACGTTAATTATCACAGAACAATGCTTTACCAACGGAAAAAAGTCAATTCGAAGTGCCCATTCCACAACGATAATTTCATTGATCTTTTAGAAACATAGCTCGACTTCATGGCAGCTTTTCAGAAACGGCCCCATCAGGTTATGTACCAATTTGCATTGTTCAACTTTGATTTAGTTGAGCATTAGCACTCTGTTATATGTTTTGGAAACTGTGGAGAATCAGAGCCTTGTTGTTTCCTAATGGTTGGAAATCCGTACTTGCTAATGAGTAGCCGGGTTTTGAACTGACATACATACGAACAAGCAAACCGACATTAGTGAAATATTGCTATGACAGATTATACCCGGAATTCGAATAAAGTCAAATTTGATCATTTGATGCCTCAATTTGTCACTCAAGACTTGAAACAGTTACCTTTTTCAGACGAAGAGAATACACTATTGTAAATCTACTGTACTTCCTGATCTGATGCACTGATTTTTCCGATAGTGAAGTCACGAAAAACATTAATGTGGTCCGATATTAATGTTATACTATTACTTTTGAACTCTTTCATAAAACATTATTGGTTTAAAGTGCCTACGATGGATGTTGATTTTATTTTAGTTGCGAATATATATGATCAAGAAAATACCTTTCACAGAAAGAAATTTTCAATTTGAGCAATATTTAGTAGATAAAGGATGCCTTGAAGTTCATCGAGTATGGCGCAAGCGTCAAACTTTGGTTGTCAAACGAAAATGTGAAAATGGGCGTGGAACAGAACCCATATCGTTTCCAGAAGAAAGCTTTACGTGGAAAAAACGGTTGTTGAAAAATCTATAGGGTCTCTATTACTCACAAACTGACAGCAGCTAGCCATACAGCCATAATGTACCTTCACAAATCTTATAAGCCGTCCACACACGAACGCCTGGTTCCTCATAATCTATGCATGTGGTCTCCACACCAAGGATCTTATGCAACGGAACACGCTCAGCAATGAATGCCACACTGGGAAAAGGGTCTTTCAACTGTGCGATGGGGTATATGCCACACAAAACCTAAGCAGAAATAAGAACAGTAAGCCCATATCGGAAAATTTGAAAAACAGCGAGCATAAACAAGCAAAATGCGGCATAAAATATAACAAAATTAATTGTATAGATAGAGATACATAGTCAGAGTTATATTTCTGACATATAAATAGATTAATACATGGTTACTAAGACTATTACAATAAGCGAAGTTACAAAATGTGTGCAAATGATCTATTTAGCATTATTTTGTTTGTTGATTCATAGAGTGACTATGGTGTTCTTAGATGAACGAGATTTCTGCTTCCCGATACAAAACATTCTTGACATCCGATAGGATTCATAGACAGATATTATATTTTGATCACAATTATCCAACAAATAAATAAAAACGATAAAAGTTAATACAATTTCGCTATCAAAATTACAAGATAAGATTTAAATGTGATCATGGTCATCCCGTAATCTAAAAGCTTGTCTATTTGGGAGACCATTTAACTTGCACTTAGACTTCAAAACAGTATCTTTAAAACGTTTTTGTTTCACTAGTTTCATTTTCCCTCCATCTCATTACACTAATCATTGTAGGAGATGCAATTAAAATCCAATCCAGCCCAGCATTGTCAAGCCAATTTGGATCCCTACTCTGTGTCGAATGTAGTGATTTTTAAATACTTCAGTATGTATCTTAAAAATGCCATAGTGAATTACGCGGCTAGTTGTTCTCTACCATGATACTCTTGTTAGCCTGCGAAGACTGACACTACTGAATTGACTAGTCCAAAAATAAGTCGAGCCCCATGTCACATGCCTAGTTTGAGTTAGATTGTCTAATTAATTAGATTTGATTCTATGCTACTAAAATATGAAACAAATGGTTGGCTAATACAATGCAACCTTGTTAACATGACTATGATTTTCTGGCCATGACAAAGATTGATGAGAAGTGAGTAATGATTTTAAAGTGAGTTTAAACTCATTCCCATCAGCTGAGAGTTTTAAAGTCAGTGCTTGATTGGTTGGAGTTGTCGCATTGTAAGGTAGCCAGTGTAAGAAAGCGATCNTAGTTTTTAGCGAACTACTTTTTGATTTAGGATAATCGCTTTAGCTACTTTTTCCACATCCATTAGCATCTGGTTTTGAAAATTCCGAGACGGTAGCACAGTGTTTCCTGAAAACGGCTTGATAGTAGACACAATGCTGCCCACTAGAACTATAGAATTGGCTTAAAAGTAGCATGATAATGCCAATGATTGAAGTCTTGTTCGCATAACCAGTTGTATACTTTGTGAATAATTATGAAAACCCAAAATTCTTGTTTCTGATTGACTTTTTAAGAAAATAGTAGCGAAGTAGTTAGCTACTTTTTGGGAGATGTAGCGAATAGTTGTAGCTAACTGCATTATTTCTCATGTAGTTGTAGTTGTAGCGAACTACATTTGTAGAGAGTAGCTGTAATTTTAGCGAACTACAAAACTAAAGTAGTCAATCCACCACTGCGGGTTACACTGTATGAGTATCACAATACCTGAAGCTCCTTTTGCGTTTGGGAAGGGAATACAAGTCCAGGGCAATCGCACAGTCTAATATTCTCCGTTAGATGGATAGTCTGAAAGTATTTGGTGTGGCCAGGTGACTTAGAAGTGCTGACAACCTACAACAAACAATAAAAGTGCATCAATGCTGGCAGCCTCGTTGTTTTAGACAATTTCCACAATCTATATACAGCGAAATCTGTATTAGCAGCCGCCTCAATGGAGCAGCCACCTGTGTATAAAGGCCACTCTTCACAACCACAAAACGACACTTTCTATAGAAATCAACCAGCACAGAAAGGCCACCTGTCTATATAAAAGTAATTTTCCTCAGATCCCAAAGGTGACCATCGTAAACAGGCTGTATGAAACTCAAGAGATACAGGACAATACTTTCGTCCTAAAAGATATAAAGCTGTCCACCGACAATGCGTGTGTGTTGGTGAGGCATAAATTAACATAGTAATATATAATTTGTTAATCTTCTCATCACATCACAGCTCATTTCTCAAGATCAGTTACCATGTCAGCAATAACCAGTGTTGTAAGTACTCATTACAAAAGTAATTAATTACTAGTTACAAGTTACTTTTAAAATAATTTTAGAGTAATTAATTACTTTTTCTGGAAAAGTAATTTCTTTCGTAATTAATTACTTTTTGGAGTAGTGA
The DNA here is from genome assembly GCA_900245855.1 of Calvadosia cruxmelitensis. Taxonomy (NCBI): domain Eukaryota; kingdom Metazoa; phylum Cnidaria; class Staurozoa; order Stauromedusae; family Kishinouyeidae; genus Calvadosia; species Calvadosia cruxmelitensis. The sequence goes on from OFHS01001553.1 coordinate 15,719, forward strand.
GTACTTTTCTGACAAATGTAACTTTAAATTAATTTGTAACGTAATTAGTTACTTTTGAAAGATGTAATTTGTAGTGTAATTAATTACTTTGGTAAAGTAATTTTAACATCCCTGGCAATAACAAATCACAAGAATCATATAAAAAAGCCAAAGTACCTTCTCACCAATCAAAGCATTCAGAAATGTCGACTTGCCAACGTTGGGGTGACCTATTATCAATCAAATAAATTAAAATGTGCAAGAGAGTGTAGAATTTGGAACTCCACATGATATAAATTCCCAACACAGCCTACCAATCAATCCTATTGTCATCACTGAATTATCCTTGTTCCTTGACTTTGTGCTTTCTAACAGCAGACTAGCTGCTGGGCTATCCTGGTTGTAGTGTCCTTTTCCTTGGAAAAGCAGTTCTTTCCATGATGAAAAGTCTACAAAAATTGTAAAACAGAAAACGTTACTTGCCACCCTTGCATACCACGCGCGGCTACTACTGGTTGTTTTCGCATGACCAACTGCCACAGTGGACTCATTCCAAGCCAATGGTGTCAAAAGGTGGACCTCTCTTTCACCACAGTTCCACTCAACAACAACAATGGAAACGTCAAGAAGAAGAAACTGATCAATAAATAATCCTACAAAATCCAAACATCAATTAAATCACAACAATAATGAGTATACTAAATTGTAATAATTACTTAATTAGTGATAAGTGACAATTTGTAATAAATATTTAAGTAATGATAAGAGACAATTATGACAATTACGTTGCTGACTTGCCAAACTTGCATCGATTACTACCAGAAGAAAGAAATCTGTTTAAATATAGTTAAGTTGGTTAATATCCTCCTCCTTGTGTAATGAAAATACGCCCAGTTGAGACATTGCTCGACGTGAATGAATGTAGCAAGTATATGGCAAAGGGAACTCCATCATCAGGAGCAATCAGCAAGGCGAGTTGGACATTACTAGATATGATAATATACAAACAAGGAAGCAATAATCCTTGGAAACAATTCAGAACTTGAGTATCAATCCTTTCGAACCATTTATGCGCAGCAGTTTGAAAAGGGAAAAACGGCTAATCTAAGGTGCCCATTCCACAGCAATAACTTCATTAAACGTTGAAGATGTGAATTGTTGTTGTTGTCGCCTTCAAATACCTGTTGTTTACGCTTTAGAGAATGCTCCATAACAATTCTTGAACAGAAACATTTAGTGATCATCAGCAGCATTAGATTACCAATTATGTTGGAAACTTTATTAACACCCAATTACTATCATTGCACACAAAGAAACTATTGGATCAGCTATGTGTGGCTTTAATGCTAATTACAAGTCACCTTCTGAGCACATTAGCACTAATGAGTAGTCATACCGTACCTGTGTCTGGGCAAAGTGCTTCACATTCTTGAAGTAACTCAGTAATACCCACTGCCGAATAGCCGCCTTTCTTGCGTTTTGGTCTTTTGAGAACTACAAACAAGAGAATCCAAATCCAGTAAACAACACAAATCTTAACCCTTGTCCTGCTATTGACGTGTATACACGTTTTCGAAGCAATTCAAAAGTAGCAACATGTAATCAATCACATAGTTAGTCCCTAGCGATCAACCAATCAGCAATCCACAAAGCGACTTCAAGTCTTCATTTAACTAGTTTTATGAGCAGGACAAGGGTTAATAACAGGAAGCAGAGCCCAATGTACACAACAAGCAATAAATACGGCCTGCATTGCAAAGGCAATCACAGTGCTCATTTGTTCTTATAGGCAGTGCAGATCTTTCATGAGTATTGCATACATATCAACAACATGGATCAAAGTCAGGTATTTAATTTATCATCATCACATCAAGCAAGCACCAGTCACAATGACAACTAAGGGAAATCTACCATTTAGTTGACGAATAATTGGTCAGAATAATAGTACAGTAATGGCGCAAGTGAATGGAAAGTAAAAGCAGTACTGTATTCTGACTATTCCTCATGCATTAGCAAAATTGTGATTTGTCGTACAAGCTAGCAATCAAAGCAATAACCCCTAGCTATCTGTCAACACACAGGTAGACAAATCACATGAATACCACAAATATGCAAAGTAAATACTGAACTATCACAGCTTTAGAGAGTCATCAACAGTTAGCTTATGACAACGCATCTGCTAGCTAAAGGTAGCCCGAGGCATCCAAGGCAACCAGGTGTGAGTTTACTAAAAAAAGTAGCCACATTACAAAAAAAAAACAGGCCTACCAGAATTACTCTAAAAGATGCTCAATGAAGACAGGTGGTGTACCAAGAGTCTAGCTTGAAATAGACTTAAGTCTATACCAAACATTTCATTTTCTCATCTGAGTTAATTTCATTCCAATTGCTCTTTACGTTATACGACATCTTCATTTTTCTAAAACTTTTTTCATCATTTACCCGTTTTTCATGGTCCTGTTCTACCGCGCTTCAAGCGCGACAATCGCGCGACAGGCTCATCCGGATCATGGAAAACCAGAATTGCTGTCGCGCTTGAAGTGCGATATTCTTTAGCGCTAAAGAAGCGCGGTAACAACTTTTCTGGGATTTCCGGTCCATGGAAAACGAAAAGAACTGGTATTCTAGCGCGACCTCCTGCTCAAAGCTGTCAAATGAGCGAGGCTGTGCAGAAATACCGCACAAAACTAGTCCAAAATGTGACTTTTTCCGTTGAATAAAGATTGTTTCGAACGTTCTTTACCTAAGGAGTAGTTGCTCAAGTTTTTCTGATCGAAGGTTGCGTTTCATTGCCCAAATTATTCCCAGGTTGAAATAATTGCACCTTATACACAAGTCACTCTATCATATTCAAGGCGAAGATAACAGGGACCACCTTGACAGGGACGAGAAACGTTCTCATTGCAGTGGAATTCGTCGTAAAAAACACACAATTTGAGTGGTATCTGTCCTGGAACAGGCTGTTATGGATGCAGTTGCCACTGGTTACGCTGATCGTGACCTCCAAAAATAGCCGACAGACAACCGGAAATATTAAACCTCAAACAATCTCTTGTACATGGAAAACCGGGCTCTTGTCGCGCTAGAAGCGCGGTAGAAGTGTCGCGCTTCTAGCGCGCTAAACTACCGCACCATGGAAAGGGGTAATTGTCCATAGTTTCAATGTAAAGCAGTAGCAGTATAGAGAAGTCAAATGGCTGCTTGATTCATTGAAAAAACAAGAACAATAAGTGCAAGATGACACCAGATTGGCAAGCTGTCTCATACTTTTGGATTGCAAGATCTTTTGCAATTCTGGTTCCTTCGGATAAGATGTGAAATAACAAACACGTAATGATGGAAATCTTTCGAGAAAGTATTCCTTCCAAGCAACGACAGCCCCGTGAGACGTGAGGTCAATCTAAATCAAAAGTAGAAGACTCATAACATCACGATGAACACAAAGAAATGTTTGCATCAAGAGAGTGATTTTATGAGACAATGAGAGCACCTTGTTTAGGATCAGAATGGCGGGTTTTTTGTATTCTTCTAAAACAAAATGAAGCAACGACGAAGGAAGATGAAACACCTTGAACAAGATGAAAAGGAACCATAGACATTGTAACAGAATACAGTGCAAGAATGAAACAGTTCCAAATAGTTGCCAATGTATAGAAATCACAAGCTCATCAGATGAAGGCTGGTAAATAAACAGTTATCAAATAACGTAACAATAAATAAAGCAAATGATTACCAAGGGTCTTATTCATGGACCTTTACAACATAGCCCGGGACTAATCTCAAGTCCCACATACGGATTTTGGTCGCAATCGCATTCGCAATCGCATTCCCAATCGCATTCGCTTGTCCACCTACCAAGCACCAACGCCCGCCAATGCTCATCTGTAGTGATGCGTTTAAGTCAAGATTCAATGTTTAGTCTCAGACTACGCTATAGTTCTTGTCCATGAATAAGGTCCCTAGACTACATGCACACACATCAGCTACCAATTATGCAATGCAATGAAACAAAACACACTACGGGCACAAGCAGCAATGTTTGCTGCATCTGCAGTGCAATGCAACTCCAAAAGGAGCGTGAACTGAGATGACTAAACAATTGCACCATTGAACACATTTTCGGTATTTCCACAGCTTTATTCTAACATAACATAACAGAACTAACAGTACATGAACTGACTGTAAAATCAAGGTGAACAAAAGGTGAAACATGAAGATTTCTGAAATGATGCTGTAATTGACATTGAACTATACTGAAATCACAAAGCGTGTATCAATGTTAAAGACTAAGGCAAGATCATATCACACATTGGCATACATTACGGATAATTATCAGAATTAATGATGGATTAAAGGATTTGCAAAGTCATAATTAAAACACTTTTTAAGCAAAAGAGTGCTCTGGACCACTTTTGGACATTACATCAGGGTTATTTATAGCAATTTGTAAATGATTTCAGGCTAACACAACCTAAAACTAATACTAACACAAACCAGATGCCTTTGAAACATTACTGTTATATGACTTTCCACAATACATTTTGATTTTTTATGATGGCAGCATTCCATTTGCATTCAAAAAAGTTAAATTAAAGAATTAACAATACTTACTGGATGCCGTGCATCTGTGACCATGAGAACAATGTCTGAGATTTCCATCACATGCCAAAGCTGTCGCCATGTCTATCAACAAGACAAAGTATTTGACAATGATAAAATTTCTGGAAATAAAACATCAGAATTTAAATACTTTCTTCATCATCATACAAAGATCACAAAATCACAGTCTGGAGTCATAAAGATCTTCGGTACGGAAAAATTCCCAGGTGACAGTTCATCTAGTTTTTAACCAAAACCATGCGTCTACAAGGCCATATTTGGCTCTACAGATACATGCCACCTTTACGAAGCAAGGGGGCAGTCTAGTAATTACAAAACACTTAGAAAATTAAGTTCAAAGATGTCTTTGCATCCTCTCACAATAACACAACAACTTACGTTTAAGTTATGTTCGACATAACCAACATTTTGAGAACTCTTCGATTGTTTGAGCTTATCTTGGAAACTCTGAAACGCTTGTTCCTCTCTGTCTGTTAGTTCACGCTTAGTCAAAGTTGGTGTCCAATCTGGCTTCTGGGGCAACTCAAGGTCTGAAATAGATGTAGCAGAGTTTGTAGAATGATTTACAAGTTAGCAAAATATTAAACAATTTATGCCAAGGATTTGATACCAAATCCAGATGGTTGACATTGTAATAAATACATTTTAGCACTATACACTGAAACCTGTCTATAACAGTCACTTCTGGGACATGAGAAAAATGGCCTTTGTAGACAGGTGGCCTATCTGTCCAGGATTATTTCTATAGAAAATGTCATATTGGGGTTTTGAAGAGTGGCCTTTATACACAGGTGGCTGCTCTATAGAAGTGGTCGCTAATACAGGTTGGAATGTACTTATGTTTTCTGTAAAGGAGTTTCCCCGACTCGGTTTCACAATTGGAAGTTTGACGCTGTTGCAGAAATGGCACAGCACAATGTAAATGGAAGAGCAAATCTAGGGTATGTGTCGGTGTGTGGTTATAAAGAAATATTCAGTCATGCTGTATTGCCATGCAACTAGCGGCCTAATGGAGAAATGTTTATTGTCTTCAGCTATTAATTTTGACTGTCGTGTCTTTGGACAAATTGGTCAAGTTGAGTCCAGATGCAGTTTAGGATCTAAGCTATACATTCACCTGTTTTGAAGTGAAATCCATAATTTCGACAGCCAAGAACAATCTTTGAAATAGACCATCATAGAAAAGAGTACAGTTAAAACCTGTATCAGCTGCCACCTCTATAGAGCAACCATCTATTTACAAAGGCCACTCTTCATAAGCCCAAAACGATATTTTCTATAGAAGTCAATCTGGACAGAAAGGCCACCTGTCTATAAAGGTCATTTTTCTCAGGTCCCAGAAGTGACCGCTTTAGACAAGTTTTGCTGTACCATTGAATGTGATTCAAAAAAGCAACTTTGTGGTGTCATCACACAGGACAGAGGTCAACTAGCATAAATCCCAAAAAGCATTGAGATTGCACTTGGTCAATTGCGCTATCCAAAGTTGATTTAAATTTGAATCTACGTCAGCTGTGGATTCATCAGATTGTACAATCAAACCTGTATTAGTTTCCACCTCTATAGTGCAGCCACCTCTGTATAAAGGCCACTCTTCATAACCCCAAAATGATACTTTCCATAGAAATCAACCTGGACAGAAAGGCCACCTGTCTATAAAGGTCATTTTTCTCAGATCCCAGAGGTGACCGTTATAGACAGGTTTCACTGTAGTAACATCTCTCTTTATGATGGACACCTGTGTGTATTTTAAACAGCATGAAATATTTCCTCTCCAGCTAATCTTTGTGTCAGTACAGTGAAATCTGTCTATAATGGTCACCTTTGGGACGCGAGGAAAATTATCTTTATAGACAGGTGATCTTTCAGTTCAGGTTGATTTCTATAGAAATTGTTGTTTTGAGGTTATGAAGAGTGGCCTTTATACACAGGTGGCTGCTCTATAGAGGTGGCCGCTAACACAGGTTTGACTGTATGCAATAATAAAATGCATTAGATTTGCCTTATCTTGCATTCGGCTACAGAGTCACATGTCAAAGAAGTTGCCACATGTTGTATGCTGTACAGAAGAAAACAACCTTTAAACAACTCCGAGCCAGAATACATGCAAATCTATATACATCACAGATCCATCAATTAAAATATTCTATAATTATACAGGAGGCAACAGCTGATTATGTTATATCTAATAAAAGATTTCTAGCAGCAATATCAAAGTAAAAACAAGGCCTATTTTACAGTAAATGTCTATTGCTATTTTACATGGGACATATAAAGTGTTTTGCAATATCTCAATGAACTGGTGATTGATTATTTCAATTCTGATGTTTGCTTTTTTATTAATTAAAGCCTACAAAAAGTTACAAGGGCGTGAAAACCAAGCCATGCTGGGGATAGGCCAAAATAGACCTTCCCGTGAACAGTGCAAACATCTAATAGGCCAATGTTTTAATGCCTGTGTTTAAAGTGCTAAAATTATCTCATTTCCTGCAGCACCTATAGTCATAAGAGTATGCTACACTATTCAGACAGAAACCTCAACTGATTTGTTAAAGTGACACACGTACATACAAGACCTATTTTATAGACTACACAAAGCATGCTCTGATGATAGCGCAATTAGACAACAGAGGCATTAGCTTGCATTAAAAAGCAACAGTTCTTACTTGTACCAGATGAATCACAGTGAATGTCTTCATAACAAATCTCCATCAGTTGCTCCTGTAGTGACAGATCAGAATGTTTGCCTCAAAGTCCAACAGGGAGGTTATTCATGTACCAGGACTACAGCATAGTCCAAGACTAAAAATATAGTCTGGAATAAATTGCTAAAACCCGTATATGGGATTTGAGATCTAGTTCTGAACTACACTTTAGGCTCGGTCCATGAATACGGCTCTGGGACAAACTGATGACAAAAATCATTGTAACAGAAATTAGTTTTATTATGGTTGAAAACTGCCAACAAAGATATACAAAATAATGGGCAACAAATGTGTTATGTCATTTGAGTAGCTACGATAGAATCTTGTTCAGGAAGCAAATGGAATTATTTTGACTTGGATTGGATTTTGTCAAAATTGTCAGAAACTCATATGGATAGGGTTTATCTTAGCGGGCAATCAGTCTTGTAGGAGATACATAGCATGCTTTGCAAATTGATCTTGCGCTTTGTATTTGACCTCACACTTAGAATTCAACCTTATGCTCTCATTTGGTCTTATGCTTCGCATTCGACCTTATGCATCGCATTCGACCTTATGCATCGCATCTGACCTTATGCATTTCAGTTCCAGGTAGTTCTAGGTAGCTAGTTTAGAGTAGCCAATTTGCATGATGCATTGGTGTATACAGAATATCCTTGATGCAATTGATTGCCAGACTTGGGCACTCAAGTGAATTCACTCGTACTCGAGTGGCACTTGCGAGGGTTCTTTCACACTCGCCACTCGCACTTGTACTCGCACACTTGGCATTCGCCACTCGTACTCTGGGATTTTCTCAAAAGGAACAAGTCTGTTGATTGCCCACCCTCCCACTCCTTTATTAATTGTAGTGTAATCCTTCCATTGCTTATCAGTGTGACTGGTGCTTGGTTGTAGGAGAGACTCCACAGCTTTGCTGCCTCATGATAGTGTGTTCGTGTCCTAGCATTGGCTACTGTTTACAATATGATAACTCCCACAAACCAATAACAACAGCCTACCTGTTCAGGAATTGTGATGTGTTTGTGACGCAAATCGATACTCTGTTTTGTAGATTTGATTGCCTCAGACTCCAATTGTAACTTATACCTTTAAACCCACAAACAAGCAAAGATAAACTCTTGACAACAAAAACATTAATCATGAGGTAAAGTTCATTCAATGCCTTTCTTAGGTTACAACAGATGATAACACACAATTAGTAAACCTGTGTTCAGTGTAACCCCCGTTAATATCGCCTTAGTTAATATCACAACACCCTTAATATCACGTCATTCTGGGAACCAAGCTCTCTCAGAATCAACCAGTACCCTCTCCATATCCCAACCCATTTACTGTCATGATTTGTGATCATCATGAATAATTTCATCAAACGTCCAGAAAACATAGCTCGGTTTCAAGGTGACATTTTCAAAAACAGCTCTGTTAGATTTTGTACCAATTTGCACTGTTCAACTTTGACCTTGTTTGAGCGTTGGAGCTGTGCAAAGTGTTTCGAAAACCGTGCACAACCAGAGCTGTGTTGTTTCCCAGAGCTAGTCAAAAATAAACTTGCCAATGAATGGCAGGTGCCGGGTTTTGAACAGATAGACAGACAGACAGACTGACAGACAGACAGACAAATATACAGACAGACGCTTGTGAAATATAGATATAGATTAAACGAGGTTAGGCTACACTGTACCATTGTGACTCGCTATATATGTGAATCACAACATACATATAATTTTAGTCCTCACAATAATCCACTGAAGTATGCGTTGGATTTTGAATTTCCTAGCAAAGCAAGAAATCTACTGAGCAACAACAAAGTGACTTACTTTTCTGAAGATTGCTTGTGAGACAGCTTTCGTTCATCATCTTTCTTTTCAAAGGTTTCTGTCTTCTCTTTTTCTGCAATGTTAAAATAAACCCTGATAAACTAATTAATTAACTCACATGGTGCTACGTCATTACATCAGGGAAATAGCCCGTTCCTCTTGATAACAGTACTAGCACAGAACTACATAAAATGAAACAACTACTTGCAATAGTCAAACCTATATTAGCGGCCACCTCTATAAAGCAGCCACCTTTGTATAAAGGCCACTCTTCATAACCCCCAAAATGACACCTTCTATAGAAATCAACCTGGACAGAAAAGCCACCTGTGTATAAAGGTCATTAACATCCTGATAACTGGCGGGAAGGCTCAAGCAAAAGCAAACTCCGTACACTTACATGCAATACCTACGCTAGCCTATCCAGCCTAGGCATCCCAATCTGCTACACCCTAATGAAGTCGATTTAAAGACTTCACAATGTTAAATTTTAAATTCTCATAAGCCCAGAGTGCTACACGCCATTACAGACAGCTCAATAAAAGGGCTGGACTCTGTTTTTTAACAAAATGATATAAGTTTAAGGCTGTTCAGCCATTGAAAATAGGCCCGTTATTTAATTTTATTATGTCTTAAATCAGTTACATAATATTTAAAAATAAAATTGTTCTCTAACCGTAATAAATCCTCGTTGTCATTCTTGATTATTTACTTTTTATTAAAAATCAAAACCACAAAACAGATTCTTCTTCGGCTTACTTTATCAGTTTGTATCGAAGTCATTGGAAAAATTCATCACATCCTTTGATAGCAGCGTGGACGCTGCAAACCACATTAATACATTCTTTGCCGAAATACGCACCTCCAAACTCACAGAGGAAGCACAACAATGGGCCCCAACCACCCCAGTCATGCCTATACCAACCAGCCTGTTGCCAACCGAGACAGAAGTGTTTAATATCCTGCAGAAAACCAAGTCGAGGAAAAGTGGAGGGACCTTCCCATCATGGCTTTGGAAGGAGAATGCCCAGTATCTTACGCAACCTGTCACTGCTATCTGGCGCAATGGCCTCACATCAGGCACATTCCCTGAGAAATGGAAGGAAGACACAGTATCACCTCTACCCAAAGCAAACATCGTAACATCATCAACGGAGCTTCGTCCAATCACTATCACAGAAGTCCCAGCTAAAGGGTTAGAGAGAATCGTTGACAGGAGGATTAAAAACACAATCAATAGTCAAATGCACACAGATCAGCATGCATACAAAGAGCAAGACTCAGCTGAGATTGCGCTTATCAAAATCATGGACACCATCACGTACATACAGAAAAAAGAACCATCGACAATACGCATCCTACTGGTGGACATGCAAAAAGCATTTGACTCCGTTGAGCATAGCCTGCTGCTGAAGACATTGAGCAGAGAGGACTACAGCACCATCCACTGCTTCCTACCATGGATTTCATCATTCTTAACTGACAGGAAGCAAAGAGTAAAGATCAACGGCGAGTACTCAAGTTGGCTCCCGAAAACTCGTGGCCTTCCTCAAGGAACCGTTACAGGGCCAAGATATTTCAAAATCGTTGCAAACCATCTACGACCTCTTTCTAGCAACACGACATTCGTCAAATATGCAGATGACAACACTGTCATAAACCACACGTCTCGCTCGCAACCACACAACACCATGCAAAGAGGAAGTAGAAAACATCATAAGTTGGTGTAAGAGGAAGGAAATTGAATTGAATGAAAAGAAAACCGTAGAGATGATTATCCAAAACAAAGATGCTCTACGAGCTGACTCACGGTGTAGGAATGTAAAGCAAATGTTTTGAAATATTAAGCTTATTTTAACAAATTGATTAACGCCTATAAATTGAAAAAATAGTAGTGAAAGATTCCAGCTCGTTTTAGTTGTTGGCTCCAATGAGACACATTTGGTATCAACAAAACGGTAAAATAATCAGCGCAGACAATGGTGTAAGTTTTTTGAATTCAAAGTAAACTCAACTTATACGGATTTTCGAA